>CAJZBQ010000053.1:1752500-1988865 GCA_914767885.1 Blepharisma stoltei
ATAAGGAATAGCAGGTTTTCATATGTCCAAGACCGTCCGGTAAAACCTAGGAATGCGCCTTATCGCGCTATTGAAGAGAAAGTTCTATAATATTTTTTTGTCTCTTTCGGCAAATTTTTAGGAAAAAGATAAAGAAAATAATGATAATCTTCAATAATATTTTTTCTAAGAAGCCATGTTAAAACAGTGATCAATTTTTTGCCTTTAATTTTGTTAACCTCTAAATCCCTCAACATTATTGGAGACTGAAGCTTATTCAATAAGTCTGCAAAACTGCCAACTTTCCCTTGAAAAACTCTATCAAACTCTCCGTTAAGCACTTGCGTGTATTTTCAATTAGGCCCAACAGCAATTATGCTGTTTAAGCCTAGTGCTGGAATTATTTTTGCCTTTTTTCAAAACACTAGGTGCTGAGCTGCAGGGAAAAGGGAACTGTATGGAATTTCAAGTTCGTTGTTTATATCTTCAAAGCTTTTTATAGGGTTTCTGAAATGCTTTACCATTAATGACAAAATAGAAGACGTAAAAGGCCCAAGCTGCTCTTGGATTCTGAGTTAAAATTACTTATCGTAGAAGTCCAGCAATAAAAGGGAATGGTATGGCTTGATCTCAGGAATGTTATATTCGGGGGAAATTTGGAGATTGCATACAAGCCAGTTGTTTATGAATAGTCGGCATTCCCTATTAGATGAAACTGAAGAATAGATTTCTTGCAAATGCTTCGCTAGAAGACTTTCCTGCAAGGCACTAACTCTCTTCCCTCTTTAAAGGGGAGTTAATTTTTTTAAAAAAATTTAAAATTAAAAATAATTGAATTTTAAATTATTTTTACGAAGAATTGATTCAAAATTTATGAATTTGTTTAAATAATATTCTAATTGAGCTTTCCATTAAATTAGGTCAAACTATTTGTATTTTCACATATATAAAAAAATCGTTCCAAATTAAAAGCTTTAAATTACCCAAAAATGTAAAATTTTACCTACATTTTGTTCCAACAAAGGGGAGTAAGGACAAAAGACTCTTCATCATCAGTTGTGCTACTTATAGATTTCAATTTCGAAATTTCTGTGCTCAAAAAATTAGTCCTCTGATGTTCAAATTTCAAGGTTGTGTCTAATTATAAGATACTAAACCTAATTATGGCATCACGAATTCCTTGATGATATGCAAGCAGTGGAGAATCCATATCAAACACCATAATCACATTGAATGCAGAAATCTGTTCTTTTGTTTCTTTAATATCTTGCTCTATAAGTCTTAAGGACTTCGATCTTAAAATCCTTGATTTTTTCTTTAGCTTTGAGCCTAGAGAAATTGGGTATCCAATGAATCTTATTGATTCTATTGAGATATCCATAACTATATCTCATAGCTCTCGTTTTGGACATAATAAATCAGCAAGAACTGAGCATGGAAATCCAAGGACACTTTTGTTTCGGTCTAGCTAGATTTGCATTACCTTCTGAAGAAATCGCACTAAGACTGCTATTGAAGTGGACACTGTCGAAGTATGTGCAATGCTCTTTATAGATTGTATGAGGGTAACCGAAAATTATTTCTCTACCACTATGTACACCTTTGCAGGCAAAAAGGATTCCTTGCATCATTTTTTGTATTTAATTTAAATAATGCATAAAAGTTATATTTCAAACTTATGTCTATTTTATTTAAATTATGATTTAGAATTCTGTCAAAATATTTTATTTAAATCTCAAGATAAAGAACATATAAATTTAGCTGAAATTAAAATTTTCTTTAATCCAGAAATTATAAGCATATAATGGAAGGGGAGAGGAAAACTCGTATGCCAAGCAACAACCCTATCAAGCAGCAAAGGCTAAAAGGATATCAGCCAGTCCATACACTCCAGTCAACAATCTTGATTCTACTAGTCATTGGAGTTCTTTTCTTTATTTTTGGCGTTGCTCTATACCTTGAAGCTGATAAAGCAATAGAAATCACCCAAAGATATGATGATTTGCCTGAATGCCAAGTGTCATTAGATAATTCCACTACTTGCCGAGTAGCGCTTGACATAAAATTCGATATGAAAAAGCCTGTTTTTCTTTATTACCAGATGAGGTATTTTTATCAAAATTATCGAACTTATGTTAAATCTAAATCTTGGACACAGCTCCGAGGAGATGATATTGACTCAACAAAACTTGCAGACTGTGACCCAGTTGAGTATGTCAAAGATCTGAATGTCAAAAGCAGCCTGAACGGAGAAATATTGGATTCTGAATCTGTAGCCAACCCATGCGGCTTAGTTGCAAAGAGCTTTTTCAATGATACTTATGCATTTTATAATGCTAGTAATGACCAAATACCTATTAGAGAAACAGGGATTGCATTAGAATCTGATTTCGAAACATTTATCAATTCTGACAATTACAAAACGATTCAATGGATTGATAAAGAAGACGAGCATTTTATTAATTGGATGAAAATAGCTGCTATGAGAAAATTCTGGAAACTTTGGGGAGTTGTTGACCAAGATATCAAGGCTGGACAATACTTTGTCGATATTACTAATAATTATGATGTCTCAAAATGGGGAGGAGAAAAAGCGGTTGTCCTAACTACTGTAAATGCATTAGGGGCGAAGAACTTTTTCTTAGGATCAGTGTTCCTTTGTGCAGGCATCCTCTGCTGTATAGCTACTGTATTCTTTTGCAGTATGGGAGTTATGTCAGAGAAGAGAATTATTGAAGGCGACCATCTTAAATGGAAATAACCATAAAATTAAATCTCAGTTATTTTGCTTTATACAAACGATTCCTTAAACCCCCCTAGTGAGCGAACAAAACCAATGGAAAAAATCACTATTTTTGCTTAAAAACCCACCCTCCATGAGCAAACAAAAAATTTTTTTATAAAAAGTTTGATATATAAGTGATAATTAGTATAATGAGATCTCTAGCTAATTTTGCTTAATTTTAAACAGCTTGCATTTTAAAACATAAATTTTACAAATAAAATTAATGTTTGCTTTCCAATTTTCGCGAAATGGGATTTTTTGGGGAAAAAAAATTACTATAAAATTATATACAAAAAAAAATAGCCCCCCTCGTGAGCGAACGAAATTTTTTTGTTCGCTCACGGAGGTGGGGAGTTAGAGGAATCTCTAGATTTGGCTTGCAGCTTTCAAGAGTACTACTTGGAGATTTTGGAACTGTATATGGTGTCTGTATATTCGATTTGTGCCCTAATCTGTTTATTTTGACTGAAGTCAATGGTTTTGGCCTTATGAGCTTTTTACCAATATTTACTGGAGACTGAAATCCTTTTTCGTGGTCAGAATTCTCAGTTTCTTTCAGTAGAAATTCATCCATGGTTGTTTCTGTCGTGATTTTTCTTTCAGCATTTTCAAGTTTTTTATCTATAGAAAAGTACTCGTTTGGGTTATTTAATGAGCACGCAGATTTCAAACTCCGACTGGGTGGAGTTGATAAGATTCTTTTGCCACTTTCCATTGTATTGAAAATCTGCTCATTGAGAATAGCGATCCTATCATTATGAGAATCAAATTGCTGGTCCATAGTTAACTTATCAGTGTCTTTGGCAAGAAGTGAAAACTCTGACAGCGGAGAGTTAGGCGATTGTCTGTATATTGGGCTTACTGGGCTGCTAGAAATGACACTTTTATAGGCTTGAAGATTGTTTTGGGCTAATATTATATCAAAATGTGTCGGCTTTTGTCCTAGCTCTGTATCAAACAGTTTAGGGGCTTTGCTTTTATTCTGGACTATCTCTTCAGCAAATTTCAAAATTATTAGCAAAGCTTCATCCCACTGCCCAGTCAATAGAAACTCTTTGTATTTATTTATATGCTTTGCATGTTGTTTAAAAGCAATGAGAAAATCTTGATTTTTTTGCAGGTTTTCTAGGAATAAAAGTCCATGAAATACAATGTCGCTAGCTAGAGGGCTATTTTCTAAATCTTTCGTAGAAGTCTGGTTTCTGCTCGTTTCTAGCTCTTCTTTCAGTACTTCATTAGCCTGTCACAGCTGTTTTCACATATTGTCATCAGTTTGGCTATTTCTTAAATTTTCATAATAGTCACATTTTAATTGCAGATCTTTTATTTTCTCATCTTTGCACTGAGAAACTTTTACAGCGTCTTGATATTTAGAGAAAGCAAAATCTAGCTGCTTTGCCTTGGTTTCAAGAACCTTATTTTGGCTTGCAAGCGCAGTAAGCGTCTTTTGCAGTTCTTTGTATTTATCTTTAAGGGTGTTATAAGACTCAATTGTAGAGTCAAGAGTAAGCTGGAGGCTTTTTTTTTCTTTTTTCAGCTTGGATATGACGGTACTTGCTTTGGTCAGATCTGTGTGCATTGCTTGGAGATATTCATTATTCATTGCTGGGATCTTTTGAGGAGTTGTTATTGATCCAGGATCAAATGAACTGGAATATGACTTATGATGCACTATGTTGGACATGGAGCGTTCTGAGTTAGCAAAATCTTGCTCTCTATACATTATTTCTTATCGTTATTTTAAATTTATTAGTTCGAAATGATTTTCTAAGCCAGCATCTTTCCAAGTAGCGATATATAATAATTTACCTACTCCTCCTATGTGAGCGAACAAAACCATTGGAAAAATCTCTATTTTTTGGCCTAAAAACCCGACCTCAGTAAGTTTATTTTAAACAAATTATATTTAAAAACATAAATTTTACAAATTTTTAAAAAAAATTTGATCCCACTATGTGCGAAAACAATTTTTTTTTGCTAACTCACAGAGGGGGAGTTAATAAAATGTTTCGACTCAAGGCAAAAAGACTCACAAAAATCATTGGAACTCTTGACGAAGACGCCCTGATGTACGAAGAAAACATCATAAGCGAAATGATCGAGTCCGGCATGGACATTGCACGCATTGAGCTGCTTCATCACAACTACAAAGCCTATTCTACACTTATAGAGAGGCTTTACAAAGTCGCTTCAAGCATGAATGCAATTATAGCGATCCTTCTTGAAATCCCTGCAAATAATAGAACTGTTTTCGTACCTTCTGACTATACTGTGGAAAAGGATAGAGAGCTCACTATTGCAGTTGGTAAAAGAAGCAATCAAGAATTCAAAGAAAACGAAGACGAAGACGACAAAATGTTTATCAGCATAAACGTCCTTGGCTCAGAAGTAAATGAAGGCCAAACCATCATATTTGGAGACGAAGTTAGTGGGGAAATTATATCTGTAAATCCTGAAGAAATCAGAGTTCTAATTAAAAACGATGGGATCATTTATAACAGATCAAGAGTTTACATTAATGGCTCATGCAAATATGCAGTCAATTTCTCTGAAATACAGCAGAAACATTTAGATTTTATCGCGACCACAAATGTGGATTTTATCACTTTTGTGTTTTCAAAAGAACATTTTAGCGATGAGCTTGCATTTATACAAGAGAAACTTGTGGGGAAAGAGATCAAGCTTCTGTGCAAGATTGAGAAACAGCTAGAAAATGAGTATCTGTATGAGTTTATTGAAAAAACTAATGGAATTGTAATTGCAAGGTATCCGATGGGCTCAGAGATGCCGATTGAACGAATTTGCACGTATCAAAAAGAAGTAATTGCAGCATGTCGACAAAGAGCTAAGCCAGTCCTTGTAAGTGGGCATGTGCTAGGAAGCTTAAGAAGCCTCCCATACCCGTTAAGAGCTGATGCCTGTGATGTCTATAACGGGGTAATTGATGGAATTGATGGCTTTATATTATCCTCAGAAATACTGCAGGAAGATAACTGAAGGAATACCTTAGAAATGCTCACAAACATACTGGCAACTGCAGAGTCCTCAATTGAGTACCGTTCTTCTTTCCAAAAGATATGGATTGCAAGCATGAAGCCAAGTATTGCAGAGTCAATTGCATCAAGTGCCATTAAAACTTGTATTGAGCTTGAAGCAAATTATATATTATGCTTACTCCCCCCCCCCCCCTCCGTGAGCGAACAAAACCATTAGAAAAATCGCCATTTTTTGACCAAAAACCCACCCTCCGTGAGTGAACAAAAATTTTTTTAATAGAAAAAATTTTAATGGAAAAAAATTTTGATATATAAGTGATAATTAGTATAATGAAATCTAGAGCTAATTCTGTTTAATTTTAAACAAATTGCGTTTTAAAAACATAAATTTTGCAAATTAAATTAATATTTGCTTCCCAATTTTTGCAAATTAGGATTGTTTTAAATTTCGAAAAAAATATTTTTTATAAAATTTATATATAAATTTTTTTTAAAAAAAAAAAAATTAACCCCCCTCCGTGAGCGAACAAAATTTTTTTGTTCGCTCACGGAGGGGGGGGGGGGAGTTAGCAGAGCATGGAAGAGCACCTAGACTTCTATCTAAATATAAGCCTCCTGTTCCTATTATTACAATATCAAGTCTTATAAAAACAGTTCAGCAAAGCTTAATACATAGAGGGACTGTGCCTATACTTGGTGAGAAACTGGATTATAAGCAGGCGTTGACCAATGCTGTTGAAATGATCAGATCTAATACTGACCATAACTGCATCGTTGTAGTTGTTACAGAACTTATGGATTCTGCCAAACATTTTAATGAACAGATGGGAGTTCTTACCATTGAACAATAACTAATTATTTAGCGAGTAATTTTATATACATATGATATTAGTATATTATGGAAAAAATACAGGTCTCTGATTTCTTTTTTCTTGGATTCACACTTGGTGTCCGCTTTTTATTAATAGAAACTGTTGAATTAGTGCTTGCCTCAGAGACACTTATATTTGAGCCTTTTTTAGTAATTTTATTGAAATTTTTTAAAATACAATTGGAATTCTCGATTAAAACTCCTCTGCAAGATTCTTCGTAAAAAACTGAATTTTGTCGATAAGAGTGCATTTTGTTTGTAGGGAAGTGCTGCTCGCAGTTTTCTTTGTAAAGACTTGGGAGGAGCCCTATGACTTTTTTGTTGTCTTGCATTTCTGTTAATTTCAAAATGTCTGTTAAAAATTGATTCGATGTATTATTATTAGTTTATTAGTGCTTGATATCGTAAACTGGGTTATATTAGAATCTCACCTGCTCAAATACCTGAGGGTTCCACCCTTGAGGAATCTCAATTTGTCTTGGTGGATGTGCATGCATTAACTTTAATATTTTTAAGTTAGATTATAGCATTAGGTACGTTTTCACTTTGCTTCGTTGGGGCCGCTTGCCATCTTACCAGAGGTTAACTCCTCTACGCCTGAGGTTTGAGTCTAACGGAGAGTGAAGTGGTTGGGATACCGTGCGTCATACGCCAGACGAGGTTGCCTGAGCAGAAGTTCCCAAAAATGGAATTTCTACCCAACTGTTGGCGAAAGTAAAAAAATTTGTAGTCCAGGGCGTAACTCCTGGTCTCGCTAGGGAGCTGCCCGATACGCCTAAAAGGTTGCCCTTTTCATCTCCAACCCCTACTTTCCCTCGATGTAGAATCCAGTTCTGAAAGCTAACTAAGCTAGGCCCTAAACGAATTTGTGATTTGGTTTCCTAGCATAGCTATTCATTTCTGAGCTGTAAAAAACCTTGCCGGATATAATTAAAATATGTGCTCAAAGCTGAATGGTCGAGATACCTTGCCTGGGCTAAGACACCATATTTTAATTCTGGTTGATGTGCATACATCGCATATATTATCATAGGTATTTCTATTGATGGATTCTCACCACCACATAGAGAGCATCCTTCAAGTATCGCATGCGAGTCTAGTGAATACATACACTCAATAATAGAGCCCGTTGTTGAAAATTTAGAGCCAATTAAGTGGCGGACTGATGGCAAATCTAGATTTAAAAATACGGCATCAGACTCAGATAATTTTTCACCTATGCC
Source organism: Blepharisma stoltei (assembly GCA_914767885.1). Lineage (NCBI taxonomy): Eukaryota > Ciliophora > Heterotrichea > Heterotrichida > Blepharismidae > Blepharisma > Blepharisma stoltei. The sequence goes on from CAJZBQ010000053.1 coordinate 1,760,355, forward strand.
AACTCCTCTAGTCCGAACCTCAAGGATTTTTTCCTTATCCCCACTCTATAAGCGAACAAAACCATTGAAAAAATCCATAATTTTTACCCAAAAACCACCCTCCGTTAGCAGCAAAAAAATATTTTAACATATAAGTGATAATTATTATAATGAAATCTCTAATAATTCTGTTTAATTTTTAAACCACTTGCATTTAAAATATATTTTTTAATATTTGTTTTCCAATTTTTAAAAAAAAAAAATTTTTGCTATAAAATTTTATAGGTAATTTTTTTTTTAAAATAAAAATTAAGGGGAATTTAGTAAACCATGTTGAAGTTACAACGCGAAGTCTAACAGTCCTTCACAAAGTGCATGCTAAATGCGTGATTTTAAGGTTTCCATAGGTATTGTCTGCTTCAATAATAGCACTAGCAACTTGGTCAGGGGTGTATGCATCTTGGCTGAACTTTGATTTAAAATAAAAAGTACCTTTATTTGTGCAGCAGCCTTCCAGAGGAATTGTTTCTTCTAGAACGATATTAGTTGAAAAAGCTTCTATTTTTTCATAAATATGAACTTCTACTTTGTCTTTTAATTTTTTGCGATTTGGTAGAATAAATTTTGACTTGAAATGGTATTCAATACTCGCATGAGTTGATCCTTTTGAGAATGTAAAAGAGCCTGGAAGTTGATGGGGAAGCCTAAGACTGAATGGAAATGTATAGGATCCTGGAGGAACATTGCAGTTCCAATGATAAATAGGATATCTCACATTAATAATAATCTGATGCCCATTGAAGTGCGCAGACTCTGATTTAAGATGTCAATGACTTCGGTCAGCATCTGGAGCGTCACTATATCGCTCTACCCAGTGAGTTTTTTCAACTCCTTTAAACTGAAGCATGAGTGTGCATGGAGGTAAAGTCTCTTGAAGCATCACATTTATCGCCCCTGTGGCTTCGGATCCTGTCTGAAGGCATCGGCTTTCTAATTGGATATGCATTCCTCCTTTAACGCTGCTTGTTCCCATTAATTAATATTCCTTATTACATATTTTAAAAATATCCATTTTTGCATTTATTCAACAATTAATCTTTATATAGAAATGTTTCTTACGAAGAAAATAATTTTAATAATTTGCTCATTTTTATTATTAATACGATATTTCAACATAAATGTTATGTAAACAACAAAAAGTCAATGGCTTATAAATATCGCAATTTTTATATTCCAATACTTCTGAGTCTTAATCAGTAAAATATAGTCTCTCTATATTCTTTAATTATTTCTAGTGTCATAAATTGTATTATATTCAAATTTCACCTGCTCAAACACCTGTGGCTGCCATCCTGGAGGAGGCTCAACTAATCTTGAAGGTTGAGAATATGCTGCATGAATCATCATGAGCATTTCTTTGAGGGCTCTTCTCCTGTCCCACAAAGGCAGCATCCACCAAGCATAGCATGAGTTTCCAAAGAATACATGCACTCAATCAGGGTACCTCTTGTAGAATAATGCATAATAATAAGATGAAGGACAGAAGGCAAGTCCAAGTTTATAAAAATTGCATTAGACTTAGTCAACTTCTCGCAAATTTTATACAAAATAAAAATGTGACTAATCCGACTCATAATTCTCCCATATCCTTAAGGCATATAAGAGGGCGGGATTCGGAATTTTGTGAATAAGTTGGCTTTTCTCCTTGGCTGGAAATCGGCATATCTAACAGAGGATGGGAAATCGGGCACGACCCCGAATCCTTTTTCTGTGCCCATTACCCTTTGCATGAGATGTGTAAAGTTATTATATGGATTCTGATTTCCTTGTCTATAGCAAGGGGTAGAAACCCTGTTGCAGTGTCTAGGGTTGTCCAAGGAAGCACTTGGATGCGTCACCCAGATGGCGACGTCACCATTTTTTGTTTATATCGACAGAGAAGGGCGTTAGCGACACCGATGCTTTAGACGATGAGCCTGAAGTCGGCAAAGTCGGGAATTAAACCCCGAAGACTCATTCTAATTTATTCTAATCTAATCTCACCTATTGCAAGTCCTCTTGCCCTGATATCAAGGATTTTTTCTGCACTAACATGCGTTGAAGTCACACATCGTTCTTCAAAAGGCGCAGGCTAGGTGTGATATATTAAATTTTCCGTTAGTATTATCTGCTTCGATTATGGCACTCGCAACTTGATTAGAAGTGTATGCATCTTGGCTGAATCTTGAACTTAAATAAAAGCTTCCTTTATCAGAACAATAACAGCTTTAAGGGGCAGTTATTTTCTAAAAGAATATTCCTTGGATTTTCTCAAAAATATAAATATCAGCCTTATCCTTTAATCTTTTGCCGCTTGGGAGTATAAATTTTGATTTAATTTTGTATTCAATACTTGCCCTTGCATACTGATGGTTGTTATAAGGTAGCACAAAGCAAAACGGAAAAGTATAACATCCAGCAGAAACATAAGAGTTTCATTGATAAATGGGGCATTTAAAATTTATGATAACGTAGTATCAATCAAAGTATTCTTCATCTTTGTGGCCAAATCTCCTTTCTCCATCTGGTTTATCTATAAAAGTTTTTTCTACTCAGCTGAAGGATGAGGCAACAAGGAGGCAATGCTTCATGAAGCATTGCATTTATTGATCCGCTGACTTCCGCTCCTGGCTGAAAGCAATGATTTTCAATATAGATATGGATGCCTCCTTTCACACTGCTCGTTCCCATGTTTTTTATAGGAATTTTCACCAAGAATGGTAAAAAATTCTATATATAACTTAAAGGAAGATAAAAATCATAAGTTTTACTAAAAGATTAATCTATTATTTTAATCTGTTCGAATATCATATGCTTGATTATATTCAAATCTCACTTGCTCGAATACCTGAGGCTGCCAGCCTGGAGGAGGTTCAACATATCTTGGAGGTGGTGCATACATGGCATATATCACCATAGGCATTTCTAATGAAGGATTATCCCCTCCACAGAGGCAGCACCCGTCAAGAATCGCATGAGAATCAAGGGAATACATGCATTCAATGATTGAGCCTCTTGTTGAATAATTATTGTCAATTAAATGGCGTACTGTAGGCAAGTCCAGATTTAAAAATATTCCATGGGAGTCAGACAGTTTTTCTCCCACTGCAAGTCCTCTCGCTCTGCTCTCAATAATCTTTTCTTTGACAAAGTGAGTGGAAGATCTAGCCTTAAGCCTAATACTTCTTCATAAAGTGCAGGCTAAATGCTCTATATTAAGTTTCCCATTTGTATTGTCTGCTTCAATTATAGCACTTGCAACTTGATCAGGAGTATATGCGTCTTGGCTGAACTTTGATCTAATAAAGCATGTTCCTTTATCACAGCAGCAACAGCAAACAATGTGGCTGTTTTTTTCTAATAGGATGTTAGTAGTAAAAGCTTGGATTTTTTCGTAAATGAAAATTTCTGCTTTATCTTTAAGTTTTTTGCCGTCTTGTAACATAAATCTCGATTTGATTTTATACTCAATGCTTGCACGAGTGCTTCCTTTGTGATATGAAAAAGAGCCTGGCAGCGTATCAGGCAGCCTAAAGCTAAACGGAAGGGTGAAGCATCCTTGGGGAATATATGTATTTCATTGGTAAATGGGGAATTTGAAGTTGATGACCTTGTGCTTGCCGTCAAAGTATTCGGTGTAAGACTCACTTCTTGTGCCGCCTTTACCATCTGAAACACTTCTTGAACGACTTTCTTCCCAATGTGTTTTCTCAATTCCTTTTAGTTGAAGAATAAGAGTGCATGGAGGCAAAGGCTCTTGAAGCATGACATTTATTGCTCCGATCACTTCTGAGCCTGGCTGAAGGCACCTATTTTCAATCTGTATATGCATTCCTCCTCTAACACTGGTGTTTCCCATTTTCTTTTTATAAACTGCTTTATGATAGGAATTAATAGGAACCTATTTTTGGAAATTTGTAACAATTATTAAGAAAAAATAATATTTAATTTTTTATTGTAATTATTGATTAACATGAAAAATTTATAGTTATGATTAGAAAACCTTATTTTTGTTCCAAAGTTTCCTTATATGCATTCATCGATTTACCATTCATTGAATAAATCCGATCAAATCTATTTCGGGCTAAAGACAAATCAAGTTAAAATAATTTGTAGAAGATCCAGGTCCCTTCGTTGCACTTTCAATAACAAAACGCTTGCAGAAATAGACTCTTCCTATTATACTCGAAGTTTAAAGGTCCTACACACAATAAAGTTTAATCTCTTTATATTAATTTTCCCATAGGTATTATCAGCTTCAACAAGAGCATTAAGAACTTGATCGGGGTGCATGAATTCTTAATTAAAAAGCTAAGTCTATTATTTCGAAATGCAATTTCCAATAAATAAATTTCTTTCATTATTAAATGAATTAATAATGAATTTCTGGGAATTTTTAATTGGCTGGTATTAATATATAATTTTATTTATTTATAGTTATTCATTAAGGTACATAATCTTAAATGAAAAATAATTCCGGATCAAGATGAAAAATGAACAATTCAAAATCGATAATTTAAGATATAATAGTTTTCCATTATAAATCATGATACTTGAAGTGGATATTATGAATTTTTATAATATAAGTATTATTTCTTTTAGCTCTCAAATAATCCTATAGGCTGGCTCAATAGCTAAATTCTATACTCTGAGTGTTATTTAATTTCAGCTTATCTTACGAATATTATGCTTTTCTGAGGTAGAAAAATGGTAAACTTTTATCTAGTTAAAAATTGCCTTCAGAAATAGGAGCAAAGCCAATAATATAGTGTCCTAATAAGTTTCCATAATTTTAAGCCCTTTTAGCCATTACCTACTGTGACTTACACTAAGGAATACAATTAGCAAGCATAATTGGACATTAGAGATATGGATTAAGTATTTGCCAAATTGATAATTGATCTCAAGTAAAAGCTAAATATTTATTTGTTCATTAGCATGCATTACCCATAATAAAGAGATTACAATGCTTATGCAAGAGGGTGCCTATATATCGCTATTATTCCTTATATGAATTACATTCCGTTTATGCACTATTATCGAAAGTAAATATTTCATCGTATATTTTTATTTTTCAAAGTGCTATCGGCAAACAATTCTATTAAACTTCAGCAGAATAATGTTTCCTTTGATCAAAATTTTCTTTGTTAAAAAAGTTTACTGACTGAAACTTTGTCGCCTTAAAGAAATTAAAAATTTTAAATTCGAAGTCAATTAATGATTTGCGGTTTTAATTACTTTCGTTGTCAGAATTGACAGAAACTATTAAATTATTTTGATGTTTATAAGAGCACCTCCACTTATTAATAAAGAGTTTATTTTTAAAATGGCCAGATTTTTTTATATTTTACTGGTGATGGCAATTCTGAACGAAGCTTCTAACCCCTCGCTCCATGAATCAACAAAAAAAGTTAAATTTTTAGTAAATTTGTTTTTTTTAAAACAATCCCAATTCGCAAAAATTGGAAAGCAAATATTTTTGTTTAATTGCAAAATTTATGCTTTAAAATGCAACCTGTTCAAAATAAAACAGAATTGGCTAGAGATTTAATTATACTAATTATCACTTATATATCAAATTAAAATTTTGTAATAAAATAATTTGTTGTTCGCTCTCATGTTTTTGAACAAAAATAGGGGTTTTCCAATGGTTTTGCTGGCTCACGGAAGGGGGGAGTAAGAAAGAACTACTGAAAACTTCAGAAGACTCAGGCTTTTGCGTTCGGAATCGCTATCTTACCAGGAATAGAGCCCAAATCAAAAACTCTGGCCTTCGTTTTGATATGGACTATGAGGTTGACTCAACCAGTATCCAGAAAATCCCTGGAGGTATTTCATTTCTCGTGAAAAGCATCTTTGAGGACGTTCCATTCCTCAAAGGGAGCATCGTGCTTTTAACTTCGGGCTCCCTTCATGTCAACTTTGACGAAATCCATCCTCTTTTCCCTCGATTCAGATCCCCTTACGATGATATTCTAAACAGTGAATCTCTCCACGAGGTACCAGATGACTCAGTAAAGGTAAAACCCAACCAAGTCATATGGACTTATGGTAAGCAAAAATACGAGCTTAATTTTTCTCCTATAACAATTCAAGGCTACTATGATGAAACCTTGACCTTAAAAGTAAACAGCCATTCTATGATGAACTTTGATAGATACAGAAGCAGAGATGCTGACTTAAAGCCTGCTTCTCAAGTTAAGGACACTTCAAGTCCTATAAAGATCTTAGATTCAGCTGGCGTTTACTTAGAAAAAGGAGGGGAGTTAGCTTATTTTGATGACCTGTGGAGTGAAACTTTCATCGACTTCGTTGACAATAAGAAAAGAGGCCCAAGCAGTGTGGCGATGGACTTTGCCTTTGTTGACGCTACTGATGTGTATGGACTTCCTGAGCATGCAGATCATATATCTTTGAAGGATACAGTTGATGATGAACCTTACAGAATTTATAATATCGACTATACAGAGCATGCTGTTGACACCAGACAGTCACTTTATGGGAACATTCCTTTCATGCTAACTCCCCCCCCCCCTCCGTGAGCGAACAAAACCATTAGAAAAATCACCATTTTTTGACCAAAAACCCCACCCTCCGTGAGCGAACAAAAATTTTTTTAATAGAAAAAATTTTAATGGAAAAAAATTTTGATATATAAGTGATAATTAGTATAATGAAATCTAGAGCTAATTCTGTTTAATTTTAAACAAATTGCGTTTTAAAACATAAATTTTGCAAATTAAATTAATATTTGCTTCCAATTTTTGCAAATTAGGATTTTTTTAAATTTCGAAAAAAATATTTTTTATAAAATTTATATATAAATTTTTTTTAAAAAAAAAAATTAACCCCCTCCGTGAGTGTGACAAAATTTTTTTTGTTCGCTCACGGAGGGGGGGGGGGAGTAAGCAGATCTTCTAAAAAAATAGCAGGAGGAGTCTTTTGGTTCAACCCTTCTGAGACTTATGTCGATATTTCTACTTCAAATAAAGAAAAATTAACTCATTGGATTTCTGAGTCAGGAGTAATTGATTTCTTCCTAATTGTCAGTGAAACTCCTATGAATGTTGTTGAAACTTACACAATGCTGACTGGACCTCCACAGCTGCCACCTCAGTTTGCATTAGGCTATCACCAATGTAGGTGGAATTATATCAGTCAAGAAGATTTATTGGACGTTTCAAGTGGCTTCGAAACCAATAATCTCCCCATGGATGTGATATGGCTTGACATTGAGTACACTCCTGAAAGGCAATATTTCATGTGGGATCATAACACCTTCCCTGACCCTATAGGCATGCAGAATACACTTGACACACAAAACAGAAAACTTGTCACTATTATTGACCCACATATAAAAAGAAGTGATAAATATTCTGTCCATTGTGAAGCTGAAGACCTTGATCTCTATGTGAAAAATGAGGATGGGGAAGATTTCGTAGGATTGTGCTGGCCTGGCAGATCATCATGGCTTGATTTTACTAAAAAAGATGCACAAGAATATTGGGCAGAGCACTACAGTTTAGAACGATTCCCAGGATCTACAAATAACACTTATATTTGGAACGATATGAACGAGCCTTCTGTTTTTACAGGTCCAGAAGGGACTATGCCCAAGACAAGCTTGCATGGTGATGTAGAACATCGAGATGTCCATAACCTTTATGGCCTGCTAATGATGATGTCTACACACAGGGGCCTTTTGGAAAGGTCAGGCAATACAGAACGGCCATTTGTGCTCACTCGTTCCTTCTTTGCAGGAGTCCAGAAGTATGGAGCCATTTGGACTGGTGATAATACTGCTAAATGGGAGTACTTAGAATACTCAATTCCAATGTGTCTTAGCGTTGCCTTACTCCCCCTCCCTCCGTGAGTGGACAAAACCATTGGAAAAATCCCTATTTTTTGCCCAAAAACCCACCCTCTTTAATTGAACAAAAATTTTTGATATATAAGTGACAATTAGTATAATGAAATCTAGAGCTAATTCTATTTAATTTTTAAACAAATTGCGTTTTAAAACATAAATTTTTTATAAATTAAATTAATATTTGCTTCCCAATTTTTGCAAATTAGGATTTTTTTAAAATTTCGAAAAAAAAAATTTTCAACAAAATTTATATATAAAAAATTTTTAAAACAAAAATTAACCCCTCTGTGAGTGAACAAAATTGTTTTATTCACTCACAGAGGAGGGGAGTTAGGAGGAGTCAGTATGTGTGGAGCAGACATTGGAGGGTTTTTTGGAGACCCAGAGCCTGAACTCTTGGTGAGATGGTATCAATTAGCAGCTTTTCTCCCATTTTTCAGAGGACATTCAAGCATTGAATCCAAAAGAAGAGAACCATGGCTGAGCGGTGAGCCTTATCTTAGCCAAATCAGACAATCCTTAAGGCTTAGATATGCTATGCTTCCTTACTGGTATACTCTTTTCTTCCAATACCACAGAAATGGGACTCCAGTAATTCGTCCTATGTTTTTAGAATTCCCAATGGACAAGAAGACTGCTAAAATTGATAATCAATTTTTGTTAGGACCTTCTATTATGGTAGCAGCTGTCATACAAGCAGGCCAAGAGAAAGTCGAAATTTACTTGCCTGAAGGAAAATGGTACGACTATCATACATATTCCCAAGTTGACTATGGAGAAATCTACTATGAAGTCCAGGAGAACTGGGTTCCTGCTTTCCTTAGAGGTGGGCATATAGTTCCTAGGCAAGATAGAGAAAGAAATAGTAGCGTGCTTAAATATTTGGATCCTTTTACCTTAATTGTAGCACTTGATGAAAATGAAGAAGCAGCTGGAAACTTGTATATTGATGACACCAAAACACATAACTACCAATCAGGTGAATTTTTGTATGCTGAAATGAAGTTCAAGGACCAGAAGCTGAAATACGAAGTTGCAAACGCAATGGAGTTAGAAAATCAGATTGAAAAAATAGTTATCGTTGGCATGCAGAAAACACCTCAGCATGTATTAATTGAAAATAAGCATGGTGCAACAGCTGCTGAATTTAGTATGAAAGAAAATGCTGTAGTTATCAAACTCTCAGAAGTCCAAGTAAATGAGCATTGGGTTCTAACTATTAATTAATATCGCATTCGCATAGATAAGTTTAAGATATATCCCTTTTAGCATTTAGGGTTTAGCTGTTGAGAGAATAATTATTACTCCCCCCCCCCCCTCCGTGAGCGAACAAAACCATTAGAAAAATCGCCATTTTTTGACCAAAAACCCACCCTCCGTGAGTGAACAAAATTTTTTTAATAGAAAAAATTTTAATGGAAAAAAATTTTGATATATAAGTGATAATTAGTATAATGAAATCTAGAGCTAATTCTGTTTAATTTTAAACAAATTGCGTTTTAAAACATAAATTTTGCAAATTAAATTAATATTTGCTTCCCAATTTTTGCAAATTAGGATTTTTTTTTAAATTTCGAAAAAAAATATTTTTTATAAAATTTATATATAAATTGTTTTTTAAAAAAAAAAAAATTAACCCCCCTCCGTGAGCGAACAAAATTTTTTTGTTCGCTCACGGAGGGGGGGGGGGGGGAGTTAGAAAAGTTAATATTTTATTCATAATAGTAGCTTGAATTTATGTTTATTTACCAAGAATAGCCCACTGAGAGCATTTTTGGTTGGCCAGACAGCCAAATTCGTTAGCATGCCATATTTTCTGGCTAACCAATTTTAAGAATGGCGAACCAAAAAATGCTCCTTACTCCCCCCCCCCCCTCCGTGAGCGAACAAAACCATTAGAAAAATCGCCATTTTTTGACCAAAAACCCACCCTCCGTGAGTGAAACAAAAATTTTTTTAATAGAAAAAAATTTTAATGGAAAAAAATTTTGATATATAAGTGATAATTAGTATAATGAAATCTAGAGCTAATTCTGTTTAATTTTAAACAAATTGCGTTTTAAAACATAAATTTTGCAAATTAAATTAATATTTTGCTTCCCAATTTTTGCAAATTAGGATTTTTTTAAATTTCGAAAAAAATATTTTTTATAAAATTTATATATAAATTTTTTTAAAAAAAAAAATTAAACCCCCCTCCGTGAGCGAACAAAATTTTTTTGTTCGCTCACGGAGGGGGGGGGGGAGTTAGTGGGCTATTCTTGGCAAACAGGTATATGATTAAAGGCTATAAAAATTGGAAGGATCATTCTGGATAGATTCAGCTGGGAATAAATAAATCAGAATTTCTATTGATGGCTTTTCACCTAAGCATGTGCATCATCCATTCATATCAGCATGATACTCTATTATATAAGAGCACTCAATCATTGCGCTTTTTGTTGAATAAATCATACCAGTTTTGTGTTTGATCGATGAGAGATTCAAGTCCATAATGATACCATAGGGCCCAGCTAAAGATTTTCCAAAATCCAGGCCACCTTCTCTTGTTTCAGTAATTCTTTGCTTAATAAAAGTACTTGACTTGCCTGCTTTTAGCCTAAGAACTCTTCATAAAGTACAAACTAAGCTTGATATATCGATTTTACTCTGAGAATTGTCAGCTCCTACTACGGTGCTGACTATTTCATCTGGATTATATATTTTTTTATCTATTTTCAAGTTCAGAGTGCATTTTCCTTGGCTTATACAGCATCACTTTTTTAAGCCGAAAGATTTATTGATTTCTTGTTTTTTCTTACAAATTTCAGCTTTTTCATTTATATACATTTCTGTTTTGTCAAATAATTTTCTTCCATTTGTTATAATTAACTTTGATTTAATTGTGTATTCTCTTCAGAAGTCAATTTAGCTTAAAATTAATTCTGAATTAAGATTTAAAATATTTATAAATTCGTCAATAAAATTGTATTTATAATATTTTAAATTAAAATTGATATTATTTTAAATAAATTAATTATAAATTTAATTGGTAAATAAATATGAATATACTATATAATATTGCATATAAAAACGTAGGATATTCTATCTTTGCCCAGGTAGTTTCTTTTCTGTATTTGAATGACCCTGGAAGATTATCTGGCAGTTTGAAGATAAAAGGAATATTGTAATCCCCAGCAGACAAGGACGATTTCCATTCATATAAAAGGTGCTTAATGCTAGCGATAGTTTTTTTATCATGATAGTTTTGAATATATTCTTCTTCTGGATCTGATTCTGGATCAACAGTGTGGCTTGCAGAAGATTCTTCCCAATAAGTCTCTTCAATCCCTTTAAAACTGAGAAAAAGAGAGCATCGAGGAAGCGTATCATGAAGATAAAAGTGAACGCTGCCAGTAACATCTCCTCCACTATTACAATCCATCTTTTCAAGCTCGATATGCATTGAACCTTTTATTGCTCTTGCTTGAGAACTCCCCATATTTGCATAAAGTTAACGTAAAGGTTTTATCGCTTACTAATAAATTTTACCAATTAATATGTTGAATGCTAAAGCAAAGTCTTATTATTCCATTTAATTTCACAACTTAGTAATTATACCTATAAAACTTTATATTAGACCTATATATTACTCCAAAATAAATGGAATGATTTATTATTATTCGCATTGTGTATTGAGAAAAATTATCACTTAATCTCATTATTTAGATGCTCTATAATTTGTGTGAGGACTATATCAGATTTTAAGTTTTAAGAGACTTCACTTGAAATAATTAAATTACTTAAAAGCAAGCTTGCTATAGTTTTCATCTATAAGGCATGAGAATTGCTATCTATCTTGATTATACGTATTAAATTTCGCTATAAAATCATTTAATAGCTATTCGTTATTGGTCAAATAAGAAATCTGGCGATTTTGTTTGCTACTCCATAAATAGCATACAAGCAACTATAGGCCAACATCATAAAGAATTCAATTTCACCATCATTGATTTGAATAACCATAGTAGAAATGGTATTTATGACTCTATAATTACTCAATTTCGACCAAGCTGAGCTTGCATTTACTAAGCAATAAGGTATAAGCTAGACTTAATTTTCTTAGTTTATTTTAGCGATTATATAATATACTGAGAAGAAAAATTCTGAGATATAATATATCATATGAAATAATTCTTATCAAATACTCAGGTAATTGCAATATCATACTTTTATTTCTGCAAATTTTAATTATAAATAACGATTAATACTTGGCACGCCATTTATAAATGAGTGGATCATAAAATATCAAAATTCTGATACATTTTTATTGTAAAATCCAATATCTTTCTATGAAGCTTCCAATGCCAAAAGATATTTTGTTATCTACTCAATCAATCACAGAACTTACATGCAACATTTGCAATTTATCATTCATTTCTCCTTGTGATTTTAAACTTCACAAGCTTGGGACCTTAGAGCAAGTCTCAAGTAAAGCCAAAGTTGAAGAAACTGAACCAATTCCTTTGTTGTCTCATCGACATAAATTTGAATGTGATAAATGCTTAAAGATTTTTTCTTCAGAAAAAGGACTACACCAACATGAAGGGAAAATTCACAATTTTAGTAAGAGGTCATTCAAATGCCCTATTTGTGACAAGAAATTTAGAGACAATTCAGCCCTGAAATTTCATACTAGGCAAGTGCACGAAAAGAGCACCCGAGTTAGCTGCAATGAATGTAAACAAACGTTTTACAGCAAATACGTTCTTGAGAAGCATTCTCAAAGATGTCCGGCCCAAGAAATTGAAATTAGCAGTTAAGACTGGATATAACTAATTTAATAAGTTTAAAGTAATAAATAGGATTAAACTTTCTCAAACTTTTACTCTTAAATTTTAAGGTTAAAATAAAAATTACTATAATAGATAAATTGAGATTAATAGTTATTTGTAGTATAGCAAGCAGCTTTCAAATTAAATGCAATTATGGAGCTCTCTTTAGGTTTGAGTTATTATTTTACTTCGCTCATATATTAAAATAATTTCTCCTGCATCCCCTATCGCCAGTTGTAGAGGTAAAAAGCTCTCTTTAATCTTTAAATTGGCTTTTTTGATATAAAATGAGTACTTTCTTATGAACTTATAATTTCATTTTATCCAAGCTCCTCATTAAGAGATGCTAACTCCCCCCCCCCCCCTCCGTGAGCGAACAAAACCATTAGAAAAATCGCCATTTTTTGACCAAAAACCCACCCTCCGTGAGTGAACAAAAATTTTTTTAATAGAAAAAATTTTTAATGGAAAAAAATTTTGATATATAAGTGATAATTAGTATAATGAAATCTAGAGCTAATTCTGTTTAATTTTAAACAAATTGCGTTTTAAAACATAAATTTTGCAAATTAAAATTAATATTTGCTTCCCAATTTTTGCAAATTAGGATTTTTTTTAAATTTCGAAAAAAATATTTTTTATTAAAAATTTATATATAAATTTTTTTTAAAAAAAAAAATTAACCCCCCTCCGTGAGCGAACAAAATTTTTTTTGTTCGCTCACGGAGGGGGGGGGGGGAGTAAGCAATGAACTTGAAGCAAAATGAGATGGTAAATTAAATGAACTGATCATTATGCTTTTGTATCTGCTCCAAGCTACTTCTCCTTTAATCCAGCTGATTCATATTGAGTTTCACAAACTAATGTATTTATTTTATATATAAAGTTGGCTTAAAAGTTGATTTCTATGTATTATTTAAATCAATCTTGTATACTTCCGTCAATGATGATGCTAAGACGTTAAATTGAAAGACACAAAGGTCAGAAAATCTTAAAATGCAAATATTTTTATCTTGAATAACTGGCGGTGATTGGCTTCACCAATTTAGTTTATCTTCAATAGATACCAAGGAGCCTGCTGTGTCGTCATCTCCTATCAAGCAAATTTTTTTGCTTTGAAAAATGATGATCCCTTTTTCAGTTGAAGCGAGTGTGCAGCCTTGATCACTAACTCCCTCTCCATGAGCGAACAAAAACATTTTGTTCGCTTACGAGGGAGTTTAAATTTGTTTTTTAAAAATTTTATATATAAATCTATAGTATAATACATAAAATGGCGTATGGCGACCGACCCACCCTCTCAGTGGTGGTTACCCATGTATATCCGGGCATGGTTTTTGGAGCCAGGAGTTAGCCCAACAACGTCTGGGACCTCGAAGCGAGAGGCCTAAGCGCGAAAGCCGCTGCTTTTGCGACCAGACCCATGGGCAGTTACTCGTGACTTCTTTTTGCCAGCAGCGCTCAGCCCAGTGAGTGCCCGAAATGAGGCAGGGCGACTTACCTGCCTAAACTGCTTTTGTGGCTCGCTCCGAATGGCGAAAGCTGTTGAGTTCTTTCTCGGGATGACCGGAAAAGAGGGGAAGGCGAGTTAGACAACTAAGCGGGGGGGTCTCTCCAGTTGAAAAGGTGCCCTTCAATGGGCAGATCTGGCGGACGACGCGGCAGTGTTGGCGTAAACTTAGGCGACGATCCAAGTTGGAAATGGAGGCGGTCAGCAAAGCTGTTATAAGACGGCCCTTGACAATACCTCTACCGAGAAACCGGGCTTTCGGCCCGGGCTTGGTGAACGCTCTGCCACCACACGGGAAACCGTGGAATGCTTCCTCGGACGTAGTAGGGACCTTAAATACCCAGCGTAATCTTAATCTTAATCTTAATATATAAATCTATAGTAATTTTTTTAAAAAATAATATTAAAGCAAATATTAATTTAGTTTGCAAAATTTATTTCAAAATGTTAAATTCCAACAGAAATTAGCTAGATATTTCATTATATTAATTATCATTACATATCAAAATATTATTTTAATAAAAAATTTTGCTCATGGTGTGTGGATTTTTACCAAAAATATAATTTTCCAATTGCTTTGTCCGCTTACGGAGGCGGGTAGTAAGAGGAAATTCCAATTTTATATTTTCAACATAAAAATTTTCAAGACTGATCTTTTCAATGCTGAACTCCTTATTTCCACCAGCTACATAAATATTGCTCTTATGATAGCATAAACCAGGAAATTTTCTTGATAAATGCAGATCCCCTAGCATTTCTCAACTTTTAGATTTTATGTCATATCGCTCAAACGCAGTAATCTCTCCTATTCCTATTCCTCCGAAAACATATATAAAATTATCAATAAATAAGCCTGAGTGATAATATCTTGCCGTGATCAGGTCAGCTTGATTGATAAATTCACGTGTTTTTAGATTGACTTCATAAACTGTTTTCACAGCTTGGCCAAGAATTGAAGATCCTCCAGTGACAAGGACTGACCCTGGAAATCCTACAATTGCTGAAAAAGCTTTGCTTTTCAAGCCCTGAATTGTAAAGGTTTCTAGACTTTGTTTAGAAACATCATAAATTCTCAATTTATCTTGCCTAATATGATATAACTTTGTAGGGCCTATATTCGGCCCTTCGTACTTTACCTCAAGTAAAACATCCAAGCTATTTTCGAACTCTGGCAGCTTCATTTCTACATTTACAAAACTCTGCCCACTTTTCATGAACTTGCTGAACTCTTTTAGCTCAATTTGATCAATTTTTTGTATTATAGAATTCAGCTTTTCCAGTGTTTCTTGCTTTTTCCCTTCAATTTTCATCAGAATTTCCTTCAGCTTGGATTGAAGGTGCTCTATCTTTGCCATGATTTCTAGTTTAAATTTGTCTGTTGTTTCTGTGATTTTTTTAATTTCTTCTTCTACTTTGGAAATAATTAGTTGCTTTTTTTGGCTATTATTTGGGTCTTCAGAATTAGTAATATCAGGCTTATCTTCAATTATAATTTTTCTGCTAAAATGTGGGATTTGGGTTAAAGCTGATTTGTGGTTTTCGAAGCATTCTTCGCAACATATAATCCCTGAGCAGTAGCATTTAATTACAGCACCCTTTGGACAGATACAGCAATTCATATTTTTATAAGAAAATACTATAAATTAATTATTTCAGATTACATCACCTCACAAAACTCACAGGCTGTGCCATTGTTCTCTCTTTCAAAGTTCATGAAATTAGTCCTCAGCCTCTTTATGCTCCCTGATTCTTCTTTTAATTTCGCGAGAATTCTTTGTCGGTGTCCTAATTTCTCGATTCCTATTTCATGCTCTAGCACATATTCAGTGATAGGATAGTTGGAATTCATTAGTAGCAAAATTTGTTCGAAATTGTCAAACCCTGAATTGTAGAAGTCTCGATAGTGCTCAGACATGCCAAGTGACTCAAGCCATTCTTGGAGAGTAGGGAGTAAGTGAACTCCAGGCGCTGAAATAGGGTTTATGCATCATGCATTTGTAGTTTTTTCGTGGGCTGAAGAAGGGGTTTGCTTTTTCATACTGTCTTCTTCTAGTAAAGCTAGTAGACGATAACGGTATCCTGGCTTCGAGATGCCGATTGTAGTCAGGATATCTACTGTTAAAGGCATTTCTGACTGCATTTGGTCAAGCAAAATTTCAAGATCATCAAAACCATTTTTTACCAAAAACTCAAAAGTTTGTTCCAGTTTTTTTGAGCAAAGCCATTGGAATAGTGAATTTTTTGACAAATCAATTCCAAAAGAAAACGTTCGATATGTATTTGTGCTGGGTCGCTTTGCTATTGTTTTTTCACATTCAGGCTCAAGCATAGATTCTTTGATGCTTAGATCTTCACTTCCTGAATCTTCACTATCACTTCCTACGTGCTCTGTTTCTTGGTCAACAAAATTACTAAAACTGATGTTCTCTTTGTCATCTTTTCTATTCGGGGTATGAGGGCTGAGATCAAAAATTGGTTCTGATAAAATCTTTTTCATTTCTTCAGAAGTGGCAAGCTCAATTGCGTTTTTCCCTCCTCTGTCTTTTAGAAGAGCTGATGCATCGCTATTTATCAAGATTTCTGCTACTTGAATGTGCCCTTTTTCAGAGGCATAATGGAGAGGGGTTTTCCCAAATACAAAATTTGGGATATTGGGGTTTGCTTAGTGCATACTCATTAAAATGGAGGTGAATCAACCTACCCTCTTAATTTATGTAGCTGAAATCTGAAAAGGTGCTGGGGACCTTGAAGAACGAATCTTTACTCCAATGCCAACTTTTACCTTACTCCCCCGAACAAAAAATTCTTGTTCGCTTACGGAGGGAGATTATTTTTTTTCTAAAAAATCCTAATTCGCAAAAATTGGAAAGCAAATATTATTTTAATTTTTTTAATTTATGTTTTAAAACGCAATTTGTAAAATTAAAAAGAATTAGCTCGAGATTCATAATAATAGTTATCAATTTTATATCAAAATTTTTTCCATAAAAATTTTTTCTATTAAAAATTTTTGTTCACTCACGGAGGGGGTAGTTAGAGAAAGATGGGTTCATATTTGAAAAGGGGTTTCCCAAAGGTGTCGATGGGACTACTCCCCAGCGTGAAACCAGAATTACGCCCTAGGCTGTGGATTTCCATCTCAGCTGAGAGTTGACAAGAAAATTCAACCCGTTTGAATTTTCAATGGTGAACAACCCTCTTAGCGTACGGCACGGTGATTCAAACTTTCCATAAATAAAATGGCATTCGGTTCGAGCGAAATTAGCTCTGCTAATTTTCTCTCCCTCAAGCAATTTTATTTATGGGGTTGGGCTTTCTTCTGAGAACTTCTGTATAGCAATAGCAGTTTAACTCTGGCAGATAAGCTGAGAGGCACTGCTCCAAGTACATCAAGAGGCTCGAAGTTTTACCTCTCAGCACACCCGAGGAAGGTGGCCCTTAGGCGGAACACGCACAGGAGTTGAGTCAAGGAGTGCGAGGCAACGCAGCCCGTCGAAGCCGGAACGTCGTATTTACCCGTGCCATGGTGTAGCGAAGTGGGTCGATCCAGAGGTCCATGGGCTCGACATGTGGATAAATATGGTGGCAGCTCTGGAAACGGCTACCCCGTAGTGGAGTTAAACGTTATAGATAATATAAGATAAGATAAGATTCAAATTTTCCGACTATCAGGGAGCATGCACAGTCCCTAGTTTATAGGAACAAGACTTGAAGGTCGTGAGACAATTGTCGGCGAAGCAGGAGAGTGAAGTGTTATGGAAGTGAATAAGGATCTTTAGCTCCCTACAGTGAGCTTTCCTATAATTTAACAAAGTTTAAGTATGGGTTTGCTTCGTGCTTAATTAGAAGCTTTGTCATATTGATGTGACCTTTGAATGAAGCAAGATGCAAAGGAGTGTCACCGTCGTTTTGCTGTATGTTTGGGTCAGCTTTATATTCTAAAAGAAGCTTGACAATTTCTAACAAATTATTGTCAGCAGCTTGGTGAAGTGGGGTTTCGCCAAGTCGGTTTTGAATATTTGGCTTTGCTCCTCGTTTTAAAAGGAACTCAGTTGCTTCGAGATGTCCACAGATAACTGCACGATATAGAGGCGCCCAGCCGAGTTTGCTGTCTAACTCATTGAGCCCTTCTGGGTATTTGTCAAGCGCTTCTGAAAGAGATGGGATATCGCCAAGTCTGCAAGCTTTTTGAATTTCATCTGAATTCATTTAATTTATTTAATTCATATGGAGATATCATATGCAAACTATCTGATTTCACGTCTTTCGATCTTCAAAGATCCTTTTTCATCTACAGAAATCCAAACTGAAATGCTCTGTTACCCAATTTCATACCTAGCAGAAGACCAACTGAAAGGGCTGGAGTGTGGGCTCCTCCAAGACATCGAAGATCACCAATTGATTTTCGATTCTCTACAAAAAGATCTGCCAAAAAGTGAAAAACTGAGCTACGAGCACCACTTTATTGCGGATGGTGCTGCTCATCTTCTTGCGAACTCTCATAGAGAAAACTTTGTTTTCCTGCTCGGAACTCCCAAAATCGGGAAAAGCTCTCTGCTAACTCTCCCAGTGAGCGAGTAGCAATTGGAATAATCCTACATTTTTGGAAATTAGTCTTCTCCTAGCGAATAAAAGTTCTTTTATATAAATTATTTAGATATATAAGTATATTATGGCTAAATCTTTAATATTTTTATTAAATAAATAATAAACTTATAAATTAAATATATTTTTACTTTTAAAATTTTGCAAGCTTAATCCCCTGCTTATTAACGAAAAAACATTTTTGTTCGCTCATGGAAGGGATTTTTTTTAAAAAAATTATATAAATTTTATAGTAAATTTATTTCGAATTTAAACTAGTCCCAATTCTCAAATATTGGTAAGTAAATATTTATTTAATTTGTATAATTTATGTTTAAAATGCAATTTGTCCAAAATTAAACAGAATTAGCTTACTCCCCCCCCCCCCTCCGTGAGCGAACAAAAAAATTTTGTTCGCTCACGGAGGGGGGTTAATTTTTTTTTTTTAAAAAAAATTTATATATAAATTTTATAAAAAATATTTTTTTCGAAATTTAAAAAAATCCTAATTTGCAAAAATTGGGAAGAATATTAATTTAATTTGCAAAATTTATGTTTTAAAACGCAATTTGTTTAAAATTAAACAGAATTAGCTCTAGATTTCATTATACTAATTATCACTTATATATCAAAATTTTTTTCCATTAAAATTTTTTCTATTAAAAAAATTTTTGTTCACTCACGGAGGGTGGGTTTTTGGTCAAAAAATGGCGATTTTTCTAATGGTTTTGTTCGCTCACGGAGGGGGGGGGGGGGAGTTAGGGATTTCATTATACTTATTCTCACTTATATATCAAAAATTTTATCATAAAAAATTTTTTGTTCGCTTACGGAGGCCAAAAAATAGGTATTTTTCCAATGATTTTGTTCGTTCACTGAGGGGGAGTTAGAAAAATGTTTAAAACTAACTAATTACCTATATGAGCGAGCACAAAAAAATTCGCTTGCTGAAAGAAGGTATAAGGAAAATTGCTTTGCTAGCAGCTCAAAATTTGAAAAGCAACTCTAATAGCCCAGTCCCTTTACTAGTAAACTTAAAGAAAGTCATGGAATATGAAGTATCATCAATGGTTCAGTTTATGGAAGCATGCTACAGCCAACTCGAAGAATTCGAAGCTTTTCTCAGACAAAAATTTTTTCATGGAAAAATTATTTTACTGTTAGATGGATTAGACGAAGTCAAAGGGCAGAAGAAAAAAGTATGCGAATACGTCTTCAAGGTCATAGAAATGTATTCATCTTTATCCCTATGTGTGATTACTTCGAGGTTCAAAGGATATATTGAAACAAAAGGAGCAGTTGTTGCAAGAATGGAGCTGATTCCTCTTAAATTGCAGATTTCTATGGCGCAGTATATGCTTTCTGAGCTGCAGTTTGAGAGGTTTGTATCAATTGTGACTGAAGGGTCAAATTTTTATAGTGAGTTTATGAGCACACCTTTTTTCCTATCTCTTTTCTTACTCCCACCTATGCTAGCGAAAATATATTTTGTTGCTTACGAGGGAGTTAATTTTTTTTAAGAATTTTATATGTAAATTTAAAATAATTAGGAAAAAACTGGAAGCAAAAATTAATTTAATTTTTAAAATTTATATTTTTGAATTAAAGTGTTTAGATTTTTTATAAATTATATCGAGATTCATTATAATAATTATCACTTATATATCAAAATACTTTTTCGTAAAATTTTTTTGTTTGCTCGTCATGGAGAATGGGTTTTTTGTCCAAAAAATAGGGAGGAGAGTTAGACCTTTTTAGATGGGGAGAAATAGGTGCAAGTGAAAATATTTCGAGAGGAATTTTATATAGCATAGGTCTGAGGAAACTATTGGGAAAATCTGTCACTCCAGATATATTTAGGTTTCTTGAGCTATTGGCAACTGATATTTTGGCAAAAGATATAAGGGAGTTTTCGTTCCTCGACGTACAAAAATTAGGCTTTGGTGATTGTTGAAATGCTATCAAGCAGATGCCTATTTTTATAAGGGTAGAAAACGATATTATAGAAAAGCTTTCTACAGGGCCTTTGAGTGATGAAGAATATTATAGAGACTCAATAGATGCAGAGTGCGGCATTGGAGAGGTAAAAGACACACCTCTTTTTCAAGCTCTTACCTCCCTAGGCTAAAGAGCAAAATTATTTCCCTATGATCAGTGGACAATTTTATTGGAAAATAATTTTCTGAAGTTTAAAAAAATTAATGAAAAATCTAATTAATTTATTTCATTTTTTGTTTCAATAAATACAAACTGTTTAAATATAACTGGTTTGACATCTTATTATTGCATGTTAATACTTACATATAATTTATATTAAAAAAGTTACTGCTTATTAGCGATGCTTAATTTTCTCAAAATAAATAGTTTTCAAGAGTGTTTGCTTGCTAAATAAGGAAGAAGTTAAAGGAAGCACAGCCAGACTTTCATCTATCCAAAAATCAAGCTTAATCAAAGATAGGATTTTTTCTATGCAAAGTTCAAAAGAAAGCTTGGAAAGAGAATTAAATTGTGAAGCTCTTGAGTATTTTAGATTTCTCAGCCTTCGATTTGCTGAAATTCTCTCTGCTCATAATTTGATTAACCAGATTGAAGATCTTATTTCTCAGCTTGCTGGAGCTTTTTTAATGGAAAGTTCAGCTTTTCAAAAAGCATTCAATCAATGTCTTCCTAAAAACTATTTATTTTCAAGAAAATACCGAGAAGTAGTCACCTTATTTGCTTCACTCTGTAATGAAAATATTTTTGAAAACTTCATTAAATATTTACTAGCTGAAAACACTCTTGAATTTTGCCATATAGCAGAGCGCCTTTTAAAAGAAAGGAACCAAACCCACAAATTCAAGCATTTAATAAACAAGCTGAAACAGTCAAAATGCGAGCTAACAAAAAAACAGTTCGTTAGGAACTTTTCTCATCCGTCGTCAGTTGTGAGAAGAATTTGTAGGTCAGAAGCAATTGATAACGGGATTTTTGAAATGGAAATGCAGACTTTAATCAGTCGAAATTTCGAAGCTTCATTAAGGCTTTCACATTGGCTAGCACTTAAACAAATTTCTGCTGTATGTAATGATTCAAGCGTAAGGGTCACAAGAATTTTATTAAATAGAGTTGTAGATATTGCTGCTGATATGATCCAGCAGGCAAACAAGTCGCAATCTTATAAATCAATAGTTCTCAAAGTGCATCTTACACTTCTCTTACTCTCCCTCTGTGAGCGAAAAAAAAAAATTTATTCGCTAACAAGGGGAGTAATTTTTTTTAAAAAATTATATAGATTAGGCATGACATTAGGTCATCCTGAGCTATATATTATAGTAAATGTTTTGTTTTTAATTTGTAAAGTTTATGTTTTAAAATGCAAGCTGCTCGAAATTAATTATACTAATTATCACTTATATATCAAAATTTCTTTCATAAAGCACTTTTCGCTCGCTCACGGTAGTGGATTTTTGACCAATAAATAGGGATTTTTCTAATAGTTTTGCTCTATTACGGAGAGAGTGGGCGAGTTAGCAAGTTTTGAAAAAGTTGATAAAAGTCCTTCAGGCAAAAACTCTTCAAGCTCTTGTACAACTCCTCCTTCTAATGTCAGCATTGCTCCCAGCGCACAAGAGCTATTTGATAAAAACACAGAAGAGTCAACAATAAGGATAAGCTTTGACAGGATGAAAATTCCAAGAAGAGACTCAGTCAATCTGGATAGGATGGGGTCAACCAATAAAGTGATATCAACTTTGCTCGAAGCACTGAGAGTTTGTGAATCAATTGATGTCAATTTAACAGTAAGATCTTTAATTTTACTCGGCTGCTCTATGAGTCATATGCACTCAGCTCTTGCAGGTAGATTTTTCAATCTTGGAGACAGATGCAGCAAACTTGACATTTTGCAAGTACTTACTCCCCCCTCCGTGGGCCAATAAACCATTGGAAAATCCCTATTTTTTGCCAAAAAACCCGCGAACATAAATTTTTTATGAAAAAAAAATTGATAAATAAGTGATAATTAATATAATGAAATCTCTAGTTAATTCTGCTTAGTTTTAAACAGCTTGCATTTTAGAACATAAATTTTACAAATTAAATAATTTTTTCCTTTCCTATTTTTGCGAATTGGGATTTTTTTTTGTAAATTTGAAAAAAAAATTACTATTTAAAAAAAAAATCGCTCACGGAGGGGAGAGTTAGAGATTTAGGGTTCGTAACCCAGCATACAGTGGATATTCCATTGCTTTGTATTGACTATTCAAAAGAAACCAAGGAAAAAGCCAAAGAGATTTTACGACTTCTAAATGCAGGGAAACTAAAAAAATATGCTATGAATGTGCTGATGAAAGATGAGTCACAGCCTGTTAAATCAATACTTGCATTACGAGCTCTAGGATTCGCTAGTTCTTTTGAGCTTGACGAAGAAGTTGTTCACTTTCTTGTTCAATTTATTGACCACTATGATCTGCTCTTCCGACTTGAAGCCTTAAAAAGTCTTTATAATTTAATTTCAGCAACTCAAGGCATCAATACTCAAGACACGCAAATCCGCAAAATACTAGCTGCAGCTCCTCATGTTATTAGAGACCGGCTAAAGCTACCAAAATACTCAAGCACAATGAGGATAGCAAGCTTGAAATGCTTGATAGCTTTATGAATTTTGCTTGATAAAGGTAGAGATTAGATTAAGATTAATTCTAGAGGGTCAATGGGGTTTATTTCAGCCCCAAGAGCTAGCTTATCTCAGGTGGCGCCAGACTCTAACTCAAATAAAGCATTATTTCTGTTGAAGTCACCGAAAAATTATGACGTCAGACAGTCTGTAGGGGAGACTCACCCGGTCTTGGCCCTTGACTAACGATTAAGGACTGCCTACCACTTCCAGGGCTTGACGTATTGTCGAATCGCCCAAAATCTCCTTCTTGGCCTGCCTTAGCCCTATTGCAGACTAAAGATAGCCTCCCAAGAAGTACAGAAGGATGCTATGCCTTTGCCTCTCGTCTGTGGGTTGAGGAAAAAAGGTTTAACAACAAAAAATCCGCCCGAGAGCTATCACCGATAGGATCCATCTTCCATGGGCATTAACATTAACATTAACCTTATTATTAAGAGGCTCGTCGTAATAGTTAGGGTCACCCCCGGTCTACCTTCACCCTTCGCGCTTCGCCGGTTGCTCACCACCAATCGATCACAACTTCAATATGTTGCTTCTACTGGACGAGGATGTGCACTCGCTACCCGTAGTTGGATGAGTTACGCCATCCAGCAACAGAGGTTGCCCATTCCGAAAATTTGAAAATCAAATTTTCTGGTAGGACTGTCGGCCAAAATGGAAATCCAAGCCTGGGACGTAACGCCCAGTTTCACACTAGGGAGTTGCCCAATTGATCAGGTGGTACCTTCCTGATGCTGCTGAGCTTCCCCTTTCTAACCTTGGAAACCATTTCCCCAGAGGCAAAAACCCTGGTGTCAGAATGAGCTGCAGTCGGCCTAGTCCGACGTTGCGCTCTCTGTGCCAAGGAAAAACCTAGCCGGATACACATTCCGAGCGCTAATTTCCCTTCCAGAAGGTCCCCCGCGAACGCAGGCTACAGGTGTTGAGAAAAAGGGCTGGATCCCCGTCGCCATTTTAATGTATATATCCCATCTTCCATGGGCATGGATCAACTTACAGGACACCGAGGACCTAGCTCTGCTACCCCTTTTAATAATTCAAAGGTAGAGAAGACAATCATATCTGCGAAATGAACCATATTTTAGTCAAAGAACAGTTAGGGACAAGTTTTCTCGTAGGGAGCTTAGAAAGCATAATGCCTATTCTTTACGAGTTTTTAAGCAGCGACATTCAAGAAGAAATTGATGCCGGATGACAATGTCTCATTGAGATTGACCCTTTTTCAAACAACTCAAATTTCCCTGAGGTGATTAAATTTGTGAAAAATGTTTTACTGGACAGCAGGATCAAAACAAGAAAATATGCTTTGAAATTGTTGGTAAAAACCATACCTTCCCTCGAGTTAAAAGACGAAACTATGAAAATTTTAATCGACCTTATCCCTATTTTCACTTCAAAAGAAATTGAGCTGGTAGCCAAAATAATTTTTAACTGAAGCGAAATATCATCACTGAAGTCAATTTTTCCACCCCTTAGCTCAGCTATTTTGCCTGAGTTTGCAACCTTTAACTTAAAATATTATAAGGATGGGATTTCATACCCCTTGCTTCGCTCTACCCTCTTTGCTTGTGTGGCTTGAAGGTATGCTTTGCTCCCTCTGGATGAGGGCTTGCACTCGCAACCCAGAAGTAAAGACGCTGGGTCATCGTACTGTAAGTCATCAGGGTTAACCTTTCCGAGAATTCAAAAAAAAATTATGGTCAGGGTATCACCCGAATGGAGCTCCTTGTATTGTGCTAGGAAATTGCCGGATTGCCCAAGAGAATGCTCTCTACCTTGCTGGCTATCCCTTTCTAAATTTTAAGTTCCATAATCCTTCAAGGCTAAACTTAGCTTGGATGAAAGCCTGAGGTTGATCAATCCGACACTTCACTCCTTCAGACCAAATAAAACCATCCGGCACTCTCACCGCACGACACTCTCCCTTCCAGAAGATCCCCAAACTCTTGTCTGACTACAGATGCTAAGAGAACAGGTCAGCTCGCCACTCCCTTTTTTTATGTGTGAGTTTGCAACTCACTTTTCAAATATTTTCCACTTAATTGATACTCTCGGCAAAGTTATCGATCAGGAATATGGGTACATTTCCGAAATTCCTCAGACAGGATCCTCATCAGAATTTAAACAGCTAAATCATCAGAATAAATCAATAATGAACCACATCACAGAAAACCTTCAAAGCACACTAAAATCTTCAATTCCTAAAAGAAACGAATTCCTTGATATAAGTGGAGAGCCATCATTTTTCAAGGACGATTCTCTGCAAGACATGTCAATCATAGAAATTGACGACTCCGAAAACAAGACTTCTCTTGACAGTGGATCAGGTGATTCTGATGAAAAATTACCTTCCGTTGTTTTATGTTACACTATTCTCAAGTCTGGGATTAAAAGTGAAGCAATTAACCATATAGTTTTGAAATATCTGAAAAAGTACGATAATATCGATGAATTCTGTGTAGCTGCAGAAGCATGAGCAATAATAAATGGCAGCAAAGAGTTCTATCAGCCTCAGGTAGAAGTTGCTTTAAATAATCTTATTGACGATTATCCTGAAAAAATTGCAAAAGCTGTGATTGACTTGAAATTTAAATCTGACAGTATTTGCAATAAGCTGATCGTAAATTTGAGCTCTGGGACTCTTAAGCTTGATTATACATATAAAGCTATTCTTATTAGTATGCAGCTGAATTCTTCTGCGCCGTTGGAAGAGTTATGCAGACTTGCAATAAACTATACTAATAATGATCCACAGCTGCTTTTGTTTATTCATAACCAAGTAAGTAACACAATTGAGCAATTCACAATTAATTGCGATTCTCAGCTGAAGTCTCTAATTATTTGTTTGAGCAATAACCATTGTGGACTTTTAGTACAGCCAATTTGGCAGTATTGGACAAATCGGCTGAGTGAAAATCCTGGGTATGTTCTCCCTGAAGATATTCAAATTGTGCTTGAAAATTCTGAAGATATGGACTCAAAGTTCTTATTGAGATGGGCCAGGACTTTAGGAATTTTAAAAGTTGAATTTGTGGGAAATGAATCGATCATAAGCATGCCAACAAGAAAAATGTGAAATATATAACTCATTTTAAATAGAATTTTATAATGCCAGCATTAAATTAATTATTTTTACCAAAGGAAAATTAATATAATTTATTAGTATTTCAATTAAGCTTCCACATTAATTTAAGAAATTTAGCTATAATAATAAATAATGAAAATTTGCAAGCTGATCTGTTTTAAATAAGCAACACAAATAATTTACCTCAATCTTATTTGCGCATTGTAATTTATTCTCCTTACTGCTATAAATGCATAAAATTAAGACAGTTAATTGTAAAATGGATAAAAAAGGACATGAGTTGGATTTTAAAGTAAGATATCCACAACTAGAAAATTTCCCAGGGGAACTGAAAGCAGGTCTTAAAAGATACCATGTCCACAAAAATGATTCTTCGCGAGAGCTCTTCTTCAACGTTAACAAACTCACAAGCAAGTACTTGATTCTCCCAACAGTTCCAAATCGCCCAAGAAGGAACAGGTCACAGCTCGACTATGTTTCTCAAAACATATCTATTGACGCAAAGCCTAACTCCCTCCTCCGTAAGCGAACAGAACAATTAGAAAAATCCCTATTTTTTGCCTAAAAACCCACCCTCCGTGAGCGAACAAAAATTTTGTATGAAAAAAATTTGATATAAAATGATAATTATTATAAACGAAATCTTAGCTAATTCTGATTAATTTTAAACAGTTTGCGTTTTTAAAATATAAATTTCGCAAATTAAATTAATTTTTGCTTTCTCAATTTTTACAAATTGGAATTTTTTTAAATTTTGAAATTTATATTTAAATTTAAAAAAAAACAAAATTAACCCCCCTCCGTGAGCGGGGAGTAAGCAAGAGGAATTAAGCACTCTTAAGCAGCAATTAAAAACCAAAGATCAAGAAATTGCTCATCTCAGATATATGGTTAGGTCAAACCAAGGCTTCAAAAGTGTGGAGCCAGAACAAAAGCATCAGTCCAATAAGCTGTCGAACTATGACCCGAGCAGTTCGTTTCTGCCCTATTCGAAGTCAAATGATATAAAACGGTCTACAAGTTCGCATCAAGATCTTTTTAGAGATCAGAGACTGACTCCTTTAAGAAATCGATTTATACCAACAGAAAGGAACTCGAATCCTTTACTTGAGTTCGCGAATCACCCCGTATTTAAGCAGCCGTTTTATTCCAAGAAAAATCCGAAAATCGTGCTTAATGACCCGATCACCGGCCTTAACAAACCATCCGGGTTGTCCCTATCACCAGACAAGCCAAATAATCACAGCCTGACGCCTGATATAAGGAAATCAGCTGATTACTATAGCAATTACATAGGAGAGTCGTTCTCCAGGCCGAATTTAAACGCAGAAAGGCTCAATAAATCATTTGTATAATTCATAATAGCTATTAAAATTAGGAAAAGCTGTTAAATTACATATACAGAGGGGATTCATCAATATTATAATTTCTGATAACCCAGTTTACATTTTCAATTGAAGCCGAAATCGCGTTTACTATAATCTTTTTCACATCACTCAGAAATTGCATATCAATGTGCTGCATCCCTGAAGCTCAAACATTCATCTTATCCTCCATAGGAAGCTGCCTTGCTGACTCGTAGACTTCTAACAAATCTCCTTCTTCTAAATCAGCAATATCTTTGAGACCAGCTACAATTCCTTTGATGATTTGAAAAAGCTGAGTGCCGTCAAGAGCGATATTTGCATAGGATTGAAAATATTCTTTTGCCTTTTCCATTGATGGGAAATGGACTTGCCCAATGTTTCGGCCCTCAAGTACTTCGTCGAGATCTCTGAGTATGCTGAAAATGTATCGTTCAAGCCTTTCCATGTGTTGGTTATAAAGTGTTTCAGCTAAAACACTGTCCTTTCTTAAACAATTGCAATATGAATCTACTGAGAAAATTGTTCCTAATTTGATGTCAACATATTCAGGATCTCCTAAGTTTTCACCATAGAGACCTGTAGGAATTACTTCTATGCAAAGTGTGTTAGGATTCCCCTGATTATTTCAAATCAGAGGGATTCTGTCAGAATTATTCAAAAATAGATCTAGGGCAAGGATAACACCTAAGTCCCGAAGTCTAGAATAGCCTTTAATTTTGTCGTAGCCAAAGCATAAAGCTGATCGTTTCGGACCTAGCATCAATAAAGAAAGAGTTGGGTAATACTCTGACACAATCAAAAAAGGACGGTCAAGTTCATGTGTTAGCTGATTGTCAATGTATAAATCATGATATGTCTTAGACCTCAAAGAGTGCATCATCTTTTTGAATTCTTTATCTTTGTATTGAACGATCCGTGCAAGAGGCACTTGAATTGCTAATTTTTGGTATAGAAGGGTGGTAAAATAATCTTGTGCAACGTTAGGGGAGCCTTTAACGGTTAAAGCTCTATTGTCTTCAAATTGGCATAGAAAAATCCCTGTTACTCCTCCCTGTGTACAATCAACTCCAATCAGTTCTTTTCAAGAAAAATCATAAATTTCAGCAGGCAGAGATTTCAAGTTAAATTTAAACTCATTCTTCCCCAGCTTGGCCTTATGATATTTCTCCACTAGCTTCCTTGAAACTTTGTCTTGAAAATCATTTGGGTGCTCGCTAATATAAGGAATTTCCATTATTTACTAAGAAATTCTCAAAATAAACGGTGTATAACTATTTTATAAAAGAAATTATTTAATTAATTAGACTTTTAATTAGAATTAAATAATTGTTTTGATAGTTTGTACACTTATCCATTTGTTTTGTAAAGCGTTCGCTCAAGAAATTGTATTTGCTGAACTGTGATGCTCATTTCATCTTGCAGTTCTTGCTCTTTACTGTAAAGTTCTTTTAGCTGGCTTTCTTTTTCTTCACTGTCGATGTCCATGTTAGGGTCATCGTCAGGCTGCCCAACAATGCCGCCCATGGTCTTTGACTTTTGCTCAATAATTAAGGCTTCTTCTGGTGAAAGAGTTCCGACTATTATACTGTGAAATCGATTTTTAGCAGAATTCGGAGTTCGGCCTTCAATGTATTTGGATACTTCATATCAATTCATCCCAATATCCAAAACTATGTTCTTAAGAAGAACGTCTTCTGCCTCAGTTCATGGGCTCTTCTTAATGCTGGGATTCAGCTTATTTCTCCATCGAGATTGCACTTGGACTGAAGTTTTATGTGGGAATTTTCGAGCGATTTTTTCTCAGTCAAAATTCATTTTGATGGCGTATTTGGAAAGCCTTTTGTCGTCGTCCTTTGTTCATATAGCTTTGCCGTGTTTTTCCTTTTCATGGATGGATTCGTGTTGTGGTTCTCGAATGATTCTCACTGGCTCTTCGGCACAGCAAGTATCTCAGCAACTTCGTGGAGCCTCTGGAGTTCTCCAGTATCCACCTGCAACGTTAATTGCTCCTGACCAGCTCATATTATTTCAATGGTTTAATTTTATATCTATTTTTTATGTCAGACTAAAACTAAATTAACAAATGCAAATTTTTTATATTTCAAAAAGTTTCTGTTGAAAGCAATTATAAAGATTTAACTTGTTTTTTCAGTAATCTGATTGACAGATAAATGGCTTGAAATGCAGTAAATGACAGAATTTTGAATTAATTTTTTTTTATGCTTCATTAGACTTGATTAAAGGATTTTTCCTACAATTAGCCTTTATACTTGAGATTTATCGCAATATATATTTTTGAGCCAATTTTAATGCATTCAATTAGCAGATTTTTCTTTCTTACTGAAGTGGCCATAAAATCCTTATTGTTTTCAAAGTCACAGTTAAAAACCAAAAAATCGCTGCAGTTCTCTAAAATATATAAATGACTATATTTATATAGATATGTATGATAACAGCGAGGACAGCTCTCCTGATCAAAGGTCAAACTCATTAGCCATGCAAAAACCACAGAGAAAGAATCCTATAGCAGATGCAGCAGATCTCGCAAATCGAATCCGTCTTCTTAAATTTGAACATAGCCGAGCTTTAAAAAGAATTGAAGAAACCAAAGATCGAATCGCTGAAGTCATAAATTCCCGCACAAGAAATGCCCAAGACAAGCAGATTAGGGAACAGTGAAAGCAGCAGCAACTCAAACAGGAAGAGGAGCTCAGGGAGAAAAATAGACAACTAAGGCAGTTAAAAGAAGACAAAATGTATCAAATGCAATATGAATTATTCAATGTAAAGCAAAGAGTAGGTAATCGGATGCGAAATGCAAAAGAATTCATTAAACGGACAATTCAGCAAAAATCATTAGATACACGAAGAGAAAACAAGAAAAAGAGAGAATCGATTCTGCTTGGAAGTAAGCAAGCCAATATGAGAACGAAATTTTTAGAAGAGCATAAAACTCAGAAAGCAAAAAGCTTCTATAGGGTTTCTCCGAGATAGCCCTGTAAGGGTTGTGGACTCTGGACGGAATCCGTTGGTTTGTGGAGCCAACAAGTGATTTGGTCCGACTAGTAGACGCATGATCGTCAGCGTAAAATTACAGAATGGTTTTAAAAAAGAGACATAAGGACTTAGATGATGTGAGAAGCATCACCGTAATTAATAGATAGATAGATATATTTGGTCCGACTAACGAACTGAGTTGGTCGGACCAACTGCCTTAGGGCTATCTAGGGGAAAACACCATATGAGCATAGGATTGACTATGAAGATAATCACAGATTTGATCTCGAAAAGCATATTCAGGATTTGGAAACTCAGGAAAGAATTTTGCTTGAAAGGGTGCAGAGAGCTCAGGAAATACAAAGAGAGGCACTTGAAGAATTTGAACAATCATAAAATTTGATAAATTTGTTTATTTTTAAATAAAATTTTCTTTACTCCCTCAGTAAAGGCTAAAATTTTTTACTTACTCCCCCCCCCCCCCCTCCGTGAGCGAACAAAAACCATTAGAAAAATCACCATTTTTTTGACCAAAAACCCACCCTCCGTGTGAGCGAACAAAAATTTTTTTAATAGAAAAAATTTTAATGGAAAAAAATTTTGATATATAAGTGATAATTAGTATAATGAAATCTAGAGCTAATTCTGTTTAATTTTAAACAAATTGCGTTTTAAAACATAAATTTTGCAAATTAAATTAATATTTGCTTCCCAATTTTTGCAAATTAGGATTTTTTTAAATTTCGAAAAAAATATTTTTTATAAAATTTATATATAAATTTTTTTTAAAAAAAAAAATTAACCCCCCTCCGTGAGTGAACAAAATTTTTTTGTTCGCTCACGGAGGGGGGGGGGGGAGTTAGCATTTTACTATTCTAATATATAAAAAATTTATAAGAAAAAAATTATTACTTTATTTAATAGGAAGAGATTTGGATTTGTTTAATAATATTGAAATAATTAAATCTTAATAGAAGAGGTTGGGAATGAGACATTATTATTAGTCTTTTAAGGGATGAGACATAAAACGATAGCACTGATTTCATTAAAATATTTAGCACTACTTAAATCTTAAATGAGAAAAATTAATAAAATATGAGGCCAATACTCATCAGCTGCCATACAAGACCAGTGATTGCCGTAAAATTCAACAAAGACGGCGATCTTTTCTTCACAGGAAGCTTTGATGGGAAAGTCTCAGTATTTTGGTCAGAGCCAGTTGAAAGATTAGGGACATTTGCTTGTGATGGTGCAATAAAGGCATTTACAGTCTCAGACGATTCCAAATATATTGTTATCGGCACAGCCATCAACGGAATCTTTATTTTTGAAGTGGAAACCGGACTAAAGGTCAAAACACTTGAATTCTCCAACAAAATCCATGTAAGAGACGTCGATTTCTCAATGGGCAGTCAAGAATTCTTTATGATCAGCTATGAAAGTGACGTGAAAAAGCAGTCAGTGGTTTACTCATACGACTTTGAGACTGTTCTTAACAGAGAACAGCCAGCTAGAAGAGAAATCCGTAGAAGGGATATAGATCATTATTACAGAGGAGCCTGGGGATACCTAAATAAAACCATTGTTCTTGGAACACAAAATGGGTGCATTGATGTCGTTGACACAAAAACCAAAGAACTCTTATTAAGCTATCGCCCTCATACAAACCAAATAACAAGTTTGGCTTTTTCTCCTGACTACAGCATGCTCATTACTGCCTCAAGAGACTGTTTTGCCAAGATTCTAGACCCAGAAACTCTTAAAGAAAAAAGAGTTTTTAACGCCCAAAGACCATTGAACTCTGCTATTATTTCACCATTAATGCTTAATGAAGGGAACCCTAAATACCATTGCTTAGTAGCTGGAGGCCAAGAAGCAAGAGATGTGACAACCACTGCAACAGACCAAGGAGGATTTGAAATAACATTTTACAATATGATCTTTGAAAGAGAAGTCGGCAGTGTAAGAGGCCATTTCGGTCCTGTGCACTCAGTCGCAGTACACCCAAGAGGCCACATGTTTGTGACTGGCTCAGAAGATGGTACAGCTAGAGTACACATGCTTGATCAAGATTACTTCACCCCAGCATATGATTAACAAAGTAAACATAACAAAGTTCTTAATATCTATGATCCAGAAGTAAAGGTTTTAATGATCCATTTTATCTTTCAACAAAATATTTTTTAATTATAGTCTATTTTGTTGATAATTTATTAAAAACTTAATTGGATATGACTACTCTGGCAAGGAAGCAGAATTTGTCAAATGACTACCAAGAGAACGAGAAAACTCAGCATAACTGCTATGAGTGGGATGAAAACACACAAGGAAAAAACTCAGAAGAAGCATTTAACAGTCCAAACGATGGAAGAATCAGGCATAATTGTAGGAGAAATACGTTCACAACGCCAGAAAATTCTAATGAAAATATCATTGTCACAACCAAGCCTACACATAGACGTACAATTAGTGGCTCACATGATTATTATTGTGATTTATTCAGCTTCTCAACAAATCAGTCTCCTCCTTCAAGTGAAATGGAAAATAAATACAAGAAAGTCATAGCATGGATCTCAAATAATGAGTACTTATCTGTAAATGAATCAAATGAATTTAAATGAGAAGCTGAAGAAATGAGGGGGAATGATGAAAAACAAACGAACTCTTGTAAAAAAGAGGTTAAAACAGTGCTTGAGCTTGGTGACTTTGAGGAAATGATAAAAGTCATCAATGAGAGAGAAAATACGATGAAGCATTATTTGCTAAATTCACTTTTAATTTGAAACGAAATATATGCTTCAATTTGAAAGGGGTTAATTTTTTGAACAAAATAGTTTTTTATAGTAAATAAATACAAAATTTTAACATAAGATGAATAAAAAGATTTTAAATTTTATTTGTGTAGTATTCTATTTATTCCCCATTTAATATAGAGCAAGAAATATAAAAATTTTCGATTTATATAAAATTAGCCTTATATTAAATTTGTGCCAAATTGAAGGCATAGCTATTATTATTTTAGCTAATTTTATTTCAATTTAATAGCTAATATCCTTAAAATCCAAAATTACCATCATTTTTGATCCAGCTTAAAGGGGGATAAGCAAAAAGAAAGAAATCAAGGAGTTTGCAATAAAACAAATTAAGCGAGCTGACAGTCCAGCCAGCGATGCTGATAAAAAGCAACAAAAAGGATTGTTAAACATAGAAAACAATGATAATAAACTACAAAAAAAGAAAGAAAAATTCACACATATGTCTGAACAAGTAAAAAGAGACCCTATTGAAAAAAATAAAGATCATTCTTCAACTGGATTTTTCCGAAAAAGCAATGACAATAAATCTGAAATTAAAAATTTCCTG
Source organism: Blepharisma stoltei (assembly GCA_914767885.1). Lineage (NCBI taxonomy): Eukaryota > Ciliophora > Heterotrichea > Heterotrichida > Blepharismidae > Blepharisma > Blepharisma stoltei. Next base: position 1,794,623 of record CAJZBQ010000053.1, read on the forward strand.
CATAAATTGAGTGTAAATAAAGGGAGCGAAAGCAATGCAATTCTGATTTCATCACGAAAAATAAATCTCGGAAAAAAGGATAAAAAGGGTGATAATGAAAAACCTGAAAAGCTAGAAAAGCCAGACAAGCCTCGAATTGTTCCCAAAAAGGAAGCTCGAACAGGAACAATTCACCATAGTCCTCTGCAAAAAAGAGGAAACATTGAAAAAATAGCAAAGCTCATTCGCTAGAGAATGTATTTACTATTCTTTCCTTAGTATTTATGGCATGTTTATAATTTGGACAATAATTAATCTTTATTTATTATTTCCTTTTTATTATTTCTCTAATAGTGATTACTGCTCTTTCTGATTCTTTAGTTAAAGCTTGCTTATTCATTGTATTTTCTAAATCAGAAGCCAAATGTGGGTTTTCTCTGACAACATCAGCAATCTTATCTATCGTATCATTTCTTCTTACAGGAGTTACCACGTTTCTTCTAATATCAGTAATATAACGGAACCCAGGAGTAAGCTGGCCATGGCATGTCATTATTGCGTTTTTTATTTCTGGGTTTAAATTGATCTCTTCGAAGCTTTTATTGGCGTCATCCCATGCTAATTCTTCGATATAATCGAATAAGAGTTTTGAAAAGTGCTCAGAAGCATCCCTAGGAAGCTCAGAGGAAAGAAAGTCCATGCTGTGGTAAAGAATTGAGTTATTTATGTGAAGCGAGCTTAAATAGTGAATTCTATCATCTTCAGAGGAGTACAGGTAAAACGGCTCTTCAGGCGATGTAAATTTGCGGCAAATTTGGATTCCTCCTTTGATGTCACATGAAATATCACAAATCCCTAACAGTCTTCCATTTAAAGTTTTTATATCATCAACTGTGAGCATCTTTGGATATTTTGAGTCCCAATAGATCGCATGGACTAGGCATGATAGTTTGGCAGCATATTTTTTAAACACACTTTTATACATCTCAGGGTTTTCTTGATACTCTGCTCTGTCAAATCCATCGTCAGAGAACCTTCTATAAATATACCTAATAGGGAAACGCACAATGTAAATTTTAAACCTCGATTGTTCATTTGGTGTAAAATTTTCTAATTGTTCTGGCTCTATAAACTCATGAGGAAGCTTAGTGAGAATATTCAAAGCCCCACTTGCGCATCTGCCATTCCCAGTTACTCCGAAAATCATCGGAACAACAGAAGGGTGGAAGCCATCGTGGGAAATAATTTCTCCAATGTGCTCTATACTTTCATAAATATCTGCCAAACTTCTGTACATATATGCGAACCCTTGAAGTAAAAATGGAGTTGAGATGTGCTTCATGAGCAAATACTTCCCCAAGCCTTGCAAAAAATCGACCATCCCAGCTGATCCCGCAAAGGTGCCAAATGCAACAAGTCTGTTGTGTGGAGGCTCTAAAGACTTTATGCACTCATAGTCAATCAGGCGAATTTGCTTTTCAAGAAATGCATCAAGGAGTGGCATATTGTAAGGCTGGCCTTTTAAGGTATGTGAGAAAAGCATATAGGTGCGATTTGGGATCAGCTCATCGGTGGGAATTTCTTTGACACCGATAATCAGCTTTGCTGGGGTTAAATCTTCTGTGAGCTCTGCTCCTGCTTCTGCAAACTCAATATCTGAAAAGCATCTGTTTGTTGAAGGCTGGACAAGGACTCTGATTCCTTCGTTTATAAGACGTTTGACATCCTGAGGAGTTATGGCAACTCTTCTTTCCCAGTATGTTTTTGTTTCTCTTCTTATTCCAATTACACCTTGTTGTCCTTCCATCTTTGGCAAATAAATGTGTGATTAAATAAGGATAATGAAACTTTCACTCCTCCCTTTTAAATTGGAACAAAAATCCTGCACCAATAAAAGGATGGTTAATTTTTTGTTAAACAAAATTGTATATTAAATTTTTCTTACATAAAAATATTGATAAATTTTTTAAAAATTAACAAAAAGTAATTGAAGAAAATAGTCTATTCAGTGTGAAAACTGTTTAAATAATATTCTGCACTTTTCCATCAAAACTAATTTTATAAAAATTAGTATGTTTGGCCAATAAAAATTTCCTATGAAAAAAATTGTTCTAATTTAAAGGGCTTTTAAAGTATACAGAAAATAGAAATTTACCGATATTTTGTTCCAATATTAAAGGGGGAGAATCAGTATGATATAAAGCATTATAGCATGCAACCTCCTAAATAATATCTAAATTCTTGCACAATTTTGTTATAGAATTAAAACACTTATTGAATCTTTTAATTAAATTTTTTTTTGAGCCAATTTCATTAACTGCTTTTAAATATTTCATTGATTTTATGCTAAAGTTTCAATTATTTAAAAACTTTGTGTAAGAGCAGCTTCTCTTATAGAATAGAAGACTTATACTGCGGACATCAATATGGAAGTTTTAAAAAATTACTCTGCCTACAACTTATGCATCTAATATAATTTATCTTTTTCTAAATTCCCCAATCCGTAACTGAACAAAACAATTGGAAATCTCCCTATTTTCGAGTAAAAAGCCAACATACATGAGTTAACAAAAAATTGTTTATGAAAACATATTTGATATATAAATGATAATTATTATAATGAAATCTCTAGCTTAGTCTTAGTTAAATTTTATAGAGTAGCTCCCGTCAGGTCCGAAGGTCCTTTTCTTCCGCCTTTTGGACGCCTCGCTTGCTTTCCTTGCCCTGCTTCCAGTGTGCACCTAAGTGCCACAGGCTACCACTCAGCTCCTTCCGGTCATGGGGCTTGGTCATGCTATCCCGGAAGTAGGCGAACTGGGTCACCGTGCTTCACGTCGCCAGACTAGGGTTAGAGCTAAGGATTAACTCCTTACTCCCCCCCCCCCCTCCGTGAGCGAACAAAAAAATTTTGTTCGCTCACGGAGGGGGGTTAATTTTTTTTTTTTAAAAAAAATTTATATATAAATTTTATAAAAAATATTTTTTTCGAAATTTAAAAAAATCCTAATTTGCAAAATTTGGGAAGCAAATATTAATTTAATTTGCAAAATTTATGTTTTAAAACGCAATTTGTTTAAAATTAAACAGAATTAGCTCTAGATTTCATTATACTAATTATCACTTATATATCAAAATTTTTTTCCATTAAAATTTTTTCTATTAAAAAATTTTTGTTCACTCACGGAGGGTGGGTTTTTGGTCAAAAAAATGGCGATTTTTCTAATGGTTTTGTTCGCTCACGGAGGGGGGGGAGTTAGCTCTTGTCGGCTCCTGCCATGCCCTCCAAATTGGCACTAGCGGTCCCTAGAGGAAAACCCTTTTTGCCCCGTGTCCTATCGGGAAAACCCTTTTTGCCCCGTGTCCTATCGGGAAAACCCTAGGATCGTCGTTGCTGGACTGGGAGGGAAACCTAGCTGGACACAAACTACCAGTACCCATTCCAGACCTTTCCCTGGGCGGATTGACTTCAGGCCGCAGCAAGGTCCCCAATCTCGCCGCAGTTCTGGGAGAGGATGGGTCGGTGTCGTCGCCATTTTATTTGTGTATGAAATCTCTAGCTATTTCTATTTAATTTTAAACAACTTGCATTTTAAAACATAAATTCTAGAAATTAAATTAATTTTTACTTCTCAATTTTTGCGAATTGGGATCATCTTAAATTTCTATAAATTTTATATATAAATTTTTAACAAAAATATTAGCCCACTCCTATTAAATTGGAGGATAAGTCATTGATATATAAACATACCGAGCAATTCATTTTTGTTGGACATTTGCTCCGTGTCACTTGATAGGACATTTTGGTAGTGTGACATTCCTCGGATATTTTTGGCCAAAATGTTTTCCTTGTAATAAATTTGATAGAATTTAACGAATTTTTGCTCAAGAAAATATTATGACCAAAAATCCGAAACGAGGAAAAAAATTCCTATAAAACGGCTGGCTCTTCGTGCGACACATACATAAAAATGGCGTGGCAAATCATCCTGTCCTCTTAATATCTGTAGCCAGACGAGAGAGCCTGGGGGTCTTTTGGAAGGGAGAGCAGCATTCGGTATGTGCATCCGGCGGGGTTTTACTTGCTCTGGTGGAGCGCTAGCCAGCTCACATCTAGGGCAAGGTTTTACCCCGAGGAGGATAGAACTTGGAATTTGGAAAGGGTAGCCTAAATGGACAGAGAGCCTTCGCTTAGCTAATCGGACATTTTCCCAGCGGGATACCAGGAGTTGTGCCCTGAGCTACAAGTTTCACCTGGGCCTGGGCAGATAACCTGACAAAAAAATTTGCTTTCGAATTTTAGGAAAAGGCAACCTCGTTGACGTACGGCACGGCGACCCAGCGTCTTTACCTCTGGGTAGCAAAGGCAACACAAGCCTTAGGCTATGAATCAGACTGGCAAAAAGGGTGGGTGCGAAGCAAGTGTCGTGCAAAGCCTTTTCAAGGTTGCCTGGAGCTTCTATATAATAAATTAATAAATAAATGATTGAATGGCTCTTTGTGTAACACTTCCTCAGAAATTTTTGGTCAAAATTTTTCCTCGCGAAGCAAAAAAATTTATCATCTGCTGCTTTAATTTCTTAATGGTTCTGGCGAGCCAAAAAGAAGATTCACGTGAAATTTCAGGATTTTCGCATATGAAATCCCTTTTTGGGCTCGTCAAAACCTTCAAAAAATTAATGCAAAGCATAATAAAAATTTTATCAAATGCCTCACAAGGATCAAAACCCCCTGAAAATTCCACATGATGAAATTTTCGGATCAAAAGGCATTCACCAAAATTACTTATATTCAATTAATAAATTGATATAGAATTTTAAAAATTACTCTAAAGACACAGTGTATACTAGAAAGCTTATTCTTCTAAAAAAATCGATATATATATTTATTTATCAAGTAAAACTCTATATCCACACCAATTCCAAAGGGTATCTCTTTTTTCTTCTTCTATATAGCTCATAAGCGTTTCGCATGGTCCATCTCTCTCTCCTTTAATCTCCTGTGCATTAATAAATTCTTGCATCGCCTGATCTCATTCCCCAATAAAATAATGATTTAAAGCTTTTTCAAAGGCGTTTATAAATCTTTTACTGACTCCAGCTTTCATCAATTTCAGGTCTTCATCGTCATCTCACAAATTGCAAACTGAATAATCTCCATTTTTGCATTGAAATAACAATTTTTCTCTCGAGATCCTTGCTAGAACTCTTTCATGCTTCAGTTCTTCTTGAGTGCCCGATTTTTCTGCTACTGGTGTAAGATTACACAAATTCAAATCACATGTAAAGAGCTCAATAGGCTCTTTGCTGCCTTTGACAGTAACTCTATCAATTTTTCGGAATTTAGATTTCGTTACATTTGAAAAAAGATTGTACAAAGCATCACTTATGAGTAAAGGAACATGGCTCCATGTCAAATGACAGTGATTTTTGACAGTATACATTTCACTGAAATACATTGGTCGAAAATTTTAATAGTGTGACATTTGATCGAAAATTAACTTTTTTTTTCGGTCAAATGACTCAGTATTAAAAAGTTTCAACCAATTTTCGGCCAAAAATACTTCGGTGAAATGGACACTATCAAAAAGCCAATGTCATTGGTCCTGCACCCAAGGAACACCAAACTGCTTTGTAGCAGCTTCAAGCCTGGAAGCTAAGTTTACATTCGGTGATAAATAAGAAGCATCAATTTTAAACTCACTTCCAATAGCCCCTTCTATAGCCCATCCTTGGTGCATACCAAATCCCATTTTGACAGCATACCCTGGCATTCTTTCAAGCAGGCCAGGATTTTGCTTATATTTCAATATCCTTTCACTTTTATTGATTTCAGCAATGATTTTAACAAAACTTATTACAGCCATATCAGCTATTTCTTTAACCATGATATTTCTATGCAGAATTTTGCCTTCAGGATTTTTCGGGTCATCTTTTATAGCCTCTTCAGGAAATTTCCAACAAAGTAAAAAGGCATCTCCAATGTTTTTATTAGCAGTCCCTGAGTATTTATCGACTAAGCTATGAACTATATAAGCAATTTCATTAACGAAATTCAAAACATTTTCTTGGAGAACTTCTGTAGTATCAGTGAAATTTCTGATATCACAAAACCCAAATATGCAAATTGTGTATTTTCCAGGAATCATAGGATCGACTTCTCCCCCTCCTTTTTTTATATTTAAAGCAATAATCTCTGATCCAGCTTCTCCAAACCCTAGTGCAAGGAGCAGCCCAATTTTCGTTATGGTTTCTTCTAAAAATGCAGTTTCCATTGACTCAATTTTTTTCTTCTTCTTTATTCCAGTAATTTCATTGATGACTGCATCCCTTTCTTCTTTTTGTGCAGCGGAAAGTGGATTTTCTGCTATCCTTGATATCTTTTCTATCATATTTTCTAAAGGAGTCAAAAGGATTTTCTGAAAATCATTTGATAGAAAGGCTATAGCGGCCATGATGATTAAGCATAAATAAATGGTTTGCAAGACATTAAGTTTTGCTTCCAACTGAGATTTGCCTCTCAAATCAAAGACTGCAAAGCATGAATAATAGTAAAAATGTGTGGTATTATATACATAAGCATAAGCTTTTTCTGAATTTCTTAGTTTTTTAGGGTCGATACTTGTTGCTCATTTTTTCCTGTGTTTCACCTCTAAATAAATTAATGGATAAACACTGTCTTTGTGCTTTTTAATATAATTATTCCAAGCGATTAAAAATGATTCATGATTGTGCCCGACTTTATCAAGGACATCAAGTCCATATTGGTAGGATGAATTTTGGTCTTCATAAAGCGATGATTTAAAAACTGGCATAACAACTATGATGATTAAGACCAAAAAAATAACTCTTTTAATGGTGATTTCTTTTAGTGCCTTTCCGATGTTACTTTTTTCAATTTCCACATTCTCATTTGCATTATTTGCCTCTATTGCATCTTGATTCTCATCTGGAAGAATTTCTGCTAGTGTTGTCATTATTGCTGAATTTTCTTGATTTTTGTCTGAAACTGCAGAAGAAAAAGACCGGGAAGCAGAACCTGGCCCATCACTTAAACTATCTGGAGGAGAAGATTCACCAATTGGTGGGAGTGTAATTAAATTTTCTTTAACAAATTTTTCATTCTGCCGTCTGAGTTCAGGCCTTTTTCTTCGGGCTGCATTTTTGATAGCTTTGGCTATTTTAAATAGCGTTGCAACTCTTATGAGTCGAATAACTCTGACGATTCTTATAATTCTTGCACCTTTTCCAGCTTGGCGAGCGGTTGCAGTTTTATCTGCTTGATTAGATATACATAAAAATGGTGACGACAGACCACCCGACCTCTCGACCCTATTTCTTCAACACTTGCAAGCAACTGCCCAGTGTCGAGGATTTGCCTAACGAGAAGCTGGGAGTTCGACCCAGGTATTTGGCCCTCAGACTCCAGGAGCCATGGAAGTCAAGACTGGTGCGCGAATACCTCGTTTACGGCAACAGGGAAGGTGTCCGCCGGGATTCCTCAGGGATGATGAGCGTGCAGGGGTGCAAATCCCCGGCCCTTGCGAAAGCGAATGGCATAATCTAATCTAATCTAATCTAATCTAATCTGCTTGATTAGGCTTGCCATCGTCACTTATCCCAAGCATCGAATTTCAAATTCAGCCAACATCGAAGGCCATCGTTATTGTTGCAATAATATCAAGCCAAAAATAAAAACTGTTAAAATAGTTGTCTCTTGAAATAGAGGATAGTATAATTTCAACACCAAAGAAAGATAGGCAAATAGTAGTCATTGTGTAAAAATCTTCATCTACGCTCATTGGTGTTGCCCAAAGTCTGATGTCATCAGCAAATAGGGCTCATAATGTAAGCATCATCATAAAAGTTTGCACAACTCAATGGTCTAACGCTTTTGATAGGCACACTTTTCATCTTGGCTTTGATTTTTCGTTGCTTTTTGGAGATAATGTAAAGGCTTTATTATGATTATCACTGGTATCGATTATTGTATTGCGAAAACGTGTTTGATTTCTTTCAAATTCAATGAGACCATTCATGCCGAGCTTAGATTAATTATCCATGAAACTGCTGAGAAAATTTTAACTTAATTACTTTATATATCAAAATATATTATTAAAATAAACATATATAAAATAAATCTAATCGCTCTTAAAGAGTAATTTTCAAAAATACTAACTTAGGGGTAAGAAATAAAAGTAATGCCGCAAAAATTGCTATGTAGGTATAATTTTGTTTGTATAAGGCAAACTTGCACTGATTCTATATAAGATATAGGGTGTTAAGTTATCGATAAGTTTGAATATAAAGAATCTAATTTCATTTTCTATGAAAGTAAGTCCATAGATCTTTTGAAAAACTAAAAGATTATTAAAGCTACCTTAATTTTAAATAACGATAATTATCTTATTCAGGTTCAATCTTTCTACTCAGCCGAGCGTTAGATACAACCGTATCACCTTCTGTAGCGAACATGTTGAATATCTGCTCCAGAGTAGTTTGGCTTAAAGAGTATTCACTGATATTTAACTTATCCTTATGACTCTCAATAAGCCCGAAGATATCACCAATACTTATATTATTCCCTTTTTCAACTCTAAATTTGAAAGAGGTCCCATAATGCTCAATGAGGCTCAGATCCGAAAAGTGGTGTTTGAGTCATTTATATATAGCTGAACCATAATTTTCTATAATTACCCATTCAACTAGTGTTTTGACGTCAATAAACTTCTTCTCGTTTAACTCTTCTCTTATATGAGATCCTGAGCCTCCTTTGCAAATTTCATCAATAAGTTGCTGACTTTTAAGAGCTGTCAGCGCGCTGAGTAAGTTTTCTTCGAAAACATTTTCGCCTGGTGCGGCTTTGTAGACTTTATGAATCATGCGAGTGATTTCGTCTTCGCTTGGGTATTTTACTTTCAAGAAAAATTCATAGCCTGAGCCGAATTTATTCTTGATATGGGTAGCAGTGCCATAGCAGCGTAACCTGCCGGCAACCATGATTGCCATGCTATTGCATAGAGCTTCAGCTTCGTCCATAGAGTGGGTAGTTAGGATGATACTCACTTTCTGTGATTTGATGTTGTTAATCACTTTCCACATATTTTTGCGTGCTTCAGGGTCCATCCCTGCACTTGGTTCATCTAAGAAGACAACTGGAGGATTGCCTATGCAAGCAATAGCTACTGAGAGTTTTCTTTTGTTACCACCACTTAAGTTCCCAGATCTGACTTTTGCATATTTTTCTAGACCCATATCACTGAGCTGCTGTGCTACAAATTTAGGTATTAGTTTCTTAGGAATGCCTTTGATTTTGGCATAAAGTCTTAAGTGTTCAGTAGGGGTAAGTAATTCAGTCAAAGCATCAAATTGAGGGCAGTAGCCAATGTTATACCTAGCCTCTGATAAGTTGGTAACTACATTAATACCGTTGATATATGTTATGTTAGATTGTATTTAGGATTGGTATAATTATTGTGATCTAATTTCTTAAATATGCAGGGAACTGAAAATCAAAAAGATATTTTTTCTGAATACTTAATACAGCCCTGTACAGTTTATGCATGGCCTTGAGTAGGACCATACTCTCCAGTCAAGATTCTAAATGTCGAGGTTTTTCCTGCTCCATTCACTCCAAGCAATGCAAATGCTTCTTGGAATGGGACAATGAACGAAATTTCTTGAATTGCAGTTTTCACTTCACTCTTGCTCCACCTGCTCCCATAAATTTTTCTGATGCCTGAAACTTTTACAGCTATAGTTTATGCACTATAATAGATTGCTATGGTCATTAGCATTACTAGAAAAAAAAGGTTCAGGGTACTTTTATTATACATTTTAAGCCAGATAGAAATCCCAAAACCATAAATGGAAATTTGTTATTTTCAAAAAATTAACAAGTACAAAATTATTTTAAAAATTAGCGTGTATAGTCAATCTATTATAATGCAAGAGCTATACATCTTTCGGGCTTGTATTTGTACAGACTTCTTTCATTCTTTCAACATCATCATCTGGCTTGTATTCATTTTCTCCTGGATCTCTTACTGACCCCATATTTCTGATATATTGGGTATGGCCAAGCCATTCTATCAATACTAGAGCCAGAATCCCACCTCCTGCATGAAGCATCAAAAAGAAAGCATCTGCTCCTGCAACATCCCATGCTAAAGGTGCTTGAACTTTTTCGCTATTCAGTGATGCATAAGCATCCCTATTCGATATATTCATTATACCAAACGAAAAACAAAAAATTGGTGAAATGCCCCTTAAAGGCCACTGAAGAACATTTGCCACACTTAAGGTCCCTTTATTGTTGATTCTCAATATCCAAATCATAATGGCAGAAACTCCTCCTGATATCAAGCTGAAAATGAAGACATAGAATTGTGCCAGAGAGTAGCTTTTGAATAGAAAGCTGCAAGCATAAGTGTGAGGACAAATCGCAAGGCCAAATAACAAGAAAATCACTCATGTGGCTTGATAAAGCTCATTATTTTCAGTCAAACTTTTTAGTCCAAATGCTTCTATCATGAGCACTGACAATATACAAGGGCCCATGTACTTTAGCAAATCCCAGGTATAAGAAGAAAGCCAATAAGCTGATATAGAAACTCCACTCACCAGATGCTGATGCTTCACGTTATTTTCTTTTTCTTTTACTATAAAAGTCACTAGCCCTGTAGGGATAAATGCCATCCCAATTCCAAAAATCATAGAGACATAAAATGTCGCTGCGTTTCTTGATAAGCCGGCCTGCCTATGAGTCAATGGCAGTGGCCAATTGCGCATTTTTATGCTAACAGGTTCTCCAATTGCAGTCTGCACGATTGCTTCTCCGATAACATTTGCAAAAGTTGGAGAGGATTGCATAGCTGTCGTGTTATGGAAAATGGCGACTGAAAATTGCTTTGTTGCGTTGTTTGCTTCATAGAAATAAAAAGAGCCCATTCTGTATGGCTTATGATGTCTTTGGGTGTATACAAATTTATCGAAATCTTGAATTGTTGGAGTATCAGCAGATTCTGTATTTGTCAAGGTTGATGTAGAATGTTGGCTTGCCATGCTATGAAGTATAATGTCTTTGGCAGTAGCTGAAGTGACAGGATCACTTACAGAGTCGCCCCATAGCATATTTTGAGGAGTGTCATATTTGCTAACTGACAGACTTAGCGACTTTTGACTTTCCCAGAGACTAACTTTGGTAAGCAAAATCAATCCTCCCATAATTAGTAGTATTGGCAAAAATATTTCAAGGATAAACCCTTTGAGGTCTCTCCAAGAATAGAGAATCCTTTTTTGAAGCAATGCCAGATAATGAGAAAAGAAAAGGAAATGTTTAACTCTGTCTTGAGAAATGTTAAAGTTTTTGGCCTCTTGGGATTCAAGTTCAAACTCAGAGCCTTCCCAAGTTTTTAATGCAATATCTTCTTTTCTCTCCTCATTAAATTCATCAAATTTTTTGCTATTTCTTTTTTCCAAAACGCTTTCATCATCCCCTCTTGCAACTCTTAGAAAAACTTCTTCCAGCGTGGTCACTGAAATACCGTAGTTTTCTATTTTCAACTCAGAAGTTCTTTTGTCAATTTCTTTGAAAAGCTCATTAAATATAGAGGATGCAGATAAGGGTAATTGGTAGACTGTTTCTGAAGAAACTTCGCTTAGGACTTCGACATCTGGGATGTATTTTTTGATTATATCAGTAATACGATCAGAGCAGTCCTTATCACTAGCTTCAATCCTCCTTACAATGGTGAGATTATAGCCTACTCCAAATCTTTTCTTCAAAAACAAAGGACTTCCCAAGCAGTGGACTTTCCCTTCCGCCATTATTGCAATTCTATCTGCAAGAATATCGGCCTCTTCCATATAATGAGTTGTCAAAATGATAATTCTACCGTTTTTATCGTTTCTCAGCATATCCCAAACCCTTCTTCTTGCTGACAAATCCATCCCAGAAGTGGGCTCATCAAGCATCACAATCTTTGATCCTCCTATGAGAGCGATTGCCAGTGAAAGTTTTCGTTTTTGGCCACCAGACAGATTCCCTGCCTTAGTGTCTTTTTTATCTTCTAAGTCGACTTCTTTTAGCTTTTCATCAATAGCTTCTTTGATTTCTTGTTTATTGGTCATCCCTTTGAATCTGCTAAATAGGTAAAGGTGCTCATATACTGTTAGATTTTTAAATAGAATGTCATGTTGTGGACAAACACCCAAGTTTTTTCTTATAGCAGACATCTCAGAGTTGAAATCATACCCATCTACAGTCATGCTGCCAGCTGTTGGCTTAAGGAGTCCAGTTAGCATTGATAAAGTGGTAGTTTTTCCTGCTCCATTGTGGCCTAGAAGTGCGAAAATTTGTCCCCTGAACATTTCCAGATCTAGCCCATCTACTGCAATTTTATTTCCAAAATGCTTTCTCAGCCCTCTTACAACCATAGCTTGCCCTGTTTCTATTTGCTTAAGCAGCAAGGGCTCTTCTTTTTCGATTTTATCATTTCTCTCTAACTCTCTCCTCCTTTGTTCTTCTTCTTCCTTCATGCTTGCAAGTGCTTCCTCACTTAATCCAGAATCTGTTCCTTGCTTTCCAAGCCAAAAGCTTTTGGTGAAAGGGAAATACCACTTAAGTGAAACTCCATATTGTGATGGAATGACCTTATCGAAATAAAGTGCAAGTGTAAAATAAATTGCTGAGTCAACCAATAGCATAATAAATGAAGTCATGACTGTATAATTTTGAAAGTTGTCTCCCCAGTTGCTGAAATCACTGCCGATTTCATTCGCTTGAAGGTTCAATAAAGTGTAAAATCCATTCACCATGGCTACAGTATTAAATATTGACAAAGCTGTTTTTGTGCCCTGAGAAGTTGTGCTAGTTACTGCAAATATTGTGAAAAAGGTCATAAAGTAAATTAATATCCCAACCAAAATTGCAGTTTTGGCTCTTGAGAAAAATGAAACAATTAAAAAAGCAAACGCAATACATGAAATTCCGTAAAAGAAAAACAGTAAGAAAACCAAAAACTTGTCTGAAGCCATGAATAGTGCCCAACCAATAAGAGTTGAGAGTCCACTAATCACAAGGAAAATAAGTATATACATAATGATCCACGAAAGAAAGTAAGCAGTGTCTCTAAGTCCCATCATTTTCATAGCTTCCTTCACTTTTGTTTCTTTTTCAGTGGCCATCCTATTGATCAGTCTTGATATTGGAACTAAAGACGTTATAAACATTAAAAGCCCTAAAGTTCCAGCAAAGGCATTGGTGAAATTGTCTTCTATATATTTCATTCCATGAAAAGGGACAAAACCAAACTGCACATAACCTTCAGGTTGTTCTTTGGTTAAAAAGAAGTTATAAATCATATTTTGGATGCTCAAAAAGCCACTCTCGATGAAATCTTTCTGATAGACAGTCATAACACTTTTTTGATAAGTATTAACAGGTGGGAAAATACTTGTCTGAAAGATATCATACCAAGATCCATACACAGTTTGATCAGTAGGATCAGTGTCTGTGTAATTATATCGAATCGAGAATGTAGCATTTGGATAAGTCATTTTAACTCCAATTGCAAAGCAAATTTTCGTATGTCCTTTATCGTCATAGTCTTCATCGGTGACATAGTCGTCAAGCTTTCCCATAGACTTGAATATTAGAGGTTCCTTGTAAGTTCCATTACCATTGTCCAAGTATTGAGCGATTTGGGTCTTCAAATAGGCAGTTAATAATTGGGAGTTAGTATCATTAGTCTCTTGTGCAATCGCCCAAGTCCAACCATAAGGAATAAGCAGCTGACACCATTCAAAGGGGTGGGTTTGCTTGTTAGCTAGGTTATATAGCCCTTCTCCAGTTGAATTTTTAGGGCCTACTATCTGAAGATGGTTGAGGTATGATTTGGCGCTAATATGTTCAACAGGGCTAGATAGCCTGAGTATCACCATAAAGAAAATGAGGATTACAGGGAAAAGGATCTCACAAATAGATCCACAAAGCTCTCGCTTCCACAAAAGCCAGTTTTTAAAGAGCAAAGCACGCAGATGACCTGCCAATGTCATATTTATTCAACAAATTTATCTTCGAAAACTTCTGCATAAACTTGGGGAAAAAATTATTTTAGCATCTTGGAGAAGTAAGTTTTAGCTCTGCTTATGCAAATTTCGATGATTAGTGGATTCTTGCAAATAATAACTATTTTCAATTTTTTTTAAAATTATTGTTTTACTGAAAGTGCTTAGATCTGGAAATTATTGATATGTTGAAATAAGTTTTATCTGAGAAAAGAAATTGAAGCTATTTTTTGAGCAATAGCGACGGTTTTTGAAGGCCTTGATATGGCCTGGAGAGGAAATGTAAATGGTGAACTTAAAAATAAAAGCTTTTAGAAAACTTCTAAAGAATAGATATATAAGAGTTGACTTTATTTTAAGCATCACAGTCTCTAATTCATACCAAAAAATTTTAGATTTACTTTTAAAAGTCTGTTTTTATATCTTCGATTCATAATTCAAGCAGTAAATAATAAAATATTAATTATTATATTATATATTTCTTAAGTAAACTAATAATTAGCAAAAATACCTTGAATTGATTAATGACTGTTCACTTCTAAAACAAAAATCAATTATCTTCATAACGCGGGTAACAAAAATAATCATTTGAATTTTAGTAAATTTAAAATATGATCTCATAATAGACTCTGGTTCTAAGCTTATTCTGATTCTAATAATTTAAGCATTTAAAATTTCTTTATAAAAATGCTAATGTGGCTTTAAATATTAGCACCAATATAACATAACATTATAAGAGACTTATAGCAAATTTCATTAGTTGTTACAAGCAAGAAAAACTCTAATTATTAGTTTTTTCAATTAAATGTTTAAGTAGAGAAACTCTTAGTTGAAATGGTAAATTATTTTAGATAGAAAGTTAAAGAAATTGGAATTATAATTTTTTTGCTAGAAAAGATAATTATATCCCATTATCTAATATATTTCCAATAATTATTGCTTAAAGAGAGGTAGATTTTAAATGATGCACTAAAGTTTTCTTATTATAATACTGCTGCCATTTTTATGCTATAAAGGATGATAATTGATATTTTAGTATTAAAATTATATTCATTGGTCTAATTCTTAGCATCAGAAAATTAAGGCAATATATTTAAAAACTTATTTAAAAATAGTATAAAGCTAATCCTCTTTGTATATAAAAATTGAAGCATAGTAAACCTCGATATATAATAAATAGATTCAAACTTTGAAGTTTTTATAATTTCCCTTCGATAAATATTTCAAACAAATTTATATAAAGCTAATTCACTTTTATAGTTAGCTCAGCATTTGATAAAACTACTAGCTAATATCTGCTTAAATGTCTAGCACTGACTCATTCTTCATTATGCTATAGATATTAAAACAGTTTAAAAACACCAAATTTATAGTTTTCCATTTAATAAATAACTAATAAGATAATATTATGCTGGTTGTACTCTTCTACTTAACCGAGCATTCGATACAACTGTTTCTGTAGCGAACATGTTGAATATCTGCTCAAGCGTTGTTTGGCTTAAAGAATATTCGCTGATATTCAAATTATCTTTCATATGCTCTATAAGTCCAAAGATCTCACCAATGCTCTTATTGTCTCCTTTCTCCACTCTAAATTTAAACGAAGTTCCATAATGCTCAATTAAGCTGACTTCATGAAACTGCTCTTTAAGCCAATTATAAATAGTTGCTCCATATATTTCTAATATGACCCACTCAACTAAAGTCTTTAAGTCAACGCACTGCTTTTCATTTAATTCTTCTCTTATATGAGACCCTGAGCCTTGCTTGGAAACCTCATCATAAAGCTGTGCACAGTTTAGCTCAGTCAGAGCTCTCAGTACGTTAACATCGTCTACAACATCGCCTGGGAGTATATTTTGAACCCTCCGAACATCGCGGGCTATTTCATCTTCATTTGGATACTTGGCTTTCAAGAAAAACTCATAACCTGAGCCGAATTTATTCTTGATATGAGTTGCAGTGCCATGGCAGCGTAGCCTTCCAGCGACCATGATCCCAATAGTATTGCAGAGAGCTTCAGCTTCATCCATAGAGTGAGTAGTCAGAATTATACTAACCTTTTGAGATTTGATGCTATTGATAACTTTCCACATGTTTTTGCGAGCTTCAGGGTCCATTCCTGCACTTGGCTCATCTAAGAAAACAACTGGAGGATTTCCAATGCAAGCAATTGCTACTGAAAGTTTTCTTTTATTACCACCACTTAATTTTCCAGCTCTGACAGTGGCATATTTTTCCAAGCCCATATCTTTTAATTGCTTTTCTACAAATTTAGGCACTAAGTGCTTACTCCCCCTCCGTAAGTGAACAAAAAAATTTTTTTTACTCATGGAGGGGTTTTTGAGATTTTAAAAAAAATCTTAGTTTGCAAAAATTGGAAAGCAAATATTAATTTAATTTAAAAAGTTTATGTTTTAAAAACGCAATTTATTTAAAATTAAAAAGATTTAGCTCGAGATTTCATGATAATAGTTATCACTTATATATCAAATTTTGTTCCCATAAAAAACAATTCTATTGAAAAAATTTTTGTTCACTCACTGAGGGGGGTTTTTTTGGGCAAAAAATAGGGATTTTTCAATGGTTTTTTGTTCTCACGGAGGGGGGGAGTTAGGAATCCCTTTAATCTTAGCATAAAGCCTCAAGTGCTCAGTAGGAGTAAGCAATTCAGTTAAAGCATCAAACTGAGGGCAATAGCCAATATTGTATCTTGCTTCTGATAAATGAGTTATAACGTTGCAGCCATTTATATAAGCTTCGCCTTTTGTTGGGCCATACTCTCCAGTTAAAATTCTAAATGTCGAAGTCTTCCCTGCTCCATTAACACCCAGTAATGCAAAAGCTTCTTGGAATGGGACAATAAATGAAATCTCTTCAATTGCAACCTTTACTTGAGACTTACCAAACATCGTTCCGTACACTTTTCTGACTCCAGAAACCTTCACTGCGACTTCTTTTGGATCAGTTTTGGCAGCCACCTCTTTAGCGTTTTCCACATCATCGTCAGGCCTGTATTCGCTTTCGCCTGGATCTCTTGCTGACCCAATATTTCTGATCCACTGAACATTTCCAAGCCACTCAATTAAAAATATCAAAATAATTCCAATTACTGTATGGAAGCCAAGGAAAAAGACATCAGCGCCTGCGATATCCCAAGCCAATGGTGCTTGAACTTTTTCTCCATAGGCTGATGCATAAGCTTCTCTATTAGAGACATTCATAATTCCAAAAGAAAAGCAAAACATTGGAGACGCTAGTCTAAAAATGTACTGGAGCCCATCAGCGACATTTCTTGTATTGTCGTTATCGTTATTACTAGTAGGCTGCTGCCATATTGTTAACGCAGTTACCACGACCCGTGAGGGTTCACCAGTTTTGCACCGTCCCGGTTCCACCTTGTTCGACTGGGAAAAAGATTTGCTGGGCAGTTGTTCAGCTCGGACTCCTTCGCCTTCTTGAGACCCTGCTGCCATGGAAATCAGAAGTGAGATATTTCTTGTATCGTCAGAAATCAGCCTCAAAGTCCACACAACGGTAGCTGCGACAGCTCCCATGATCAAGTTATAAATGAAAATATAAAACTGGGCTATTGAGTAATTCTTGAATAAAAAGCTTGAAGCATACGTATGTGGGCAAATCGCCACCCCGAATAGCATAAATAGTATTCAGGTCGCTGTGTAAATTTCGTTATTTTCAGTCAAGCTTTTAAGATCAAAGGCTTGAATCATTAAAACAGATAAAATTCCAGGTATCATAAATTTCAGCAAATCCCATGTATAAGATGAGAGTCAGTAGGCAGGAATGGAGACCCCACTTACCAGATGCTGGTGCTTTACATTATTTTCTCTTTCTTTCACTATAAAAGTTACAAGCCCTGTCGGAATAAATGCCATTCCAATAGCAAAAATCATCGAAACATAAAAGGTTCCTGCATTTCTGGCTAAATTCTCTTGTTTTTTAGTCAAAGGTAAAGGCCAGTTGTACATTGAAATTTTTAAATCCTGTCCAAGAGCGTATTGAGCTACTGCTTGCCCTAGCATATTTGCGTATGTAGGAGCAGCTTGGATTGCAGTCGTGTTATGGAAAATGGCTACTGCGAACTGTTTACTCCCCCCCCATCCTTGAGCGACCGATTGACTGTAAAAAATCCTAAAAATTTGGGAAAATTAAACCCATCCTTGATTGAACGGCTCGCCATCGTTCTATCAAGGATGGAGGTTAAAAAAAAAATTTATGTATAAAATAAAAAATATATATTTTTTATAAACTTTTAAAGAGAGTTAAGAGTATTTAATAATTATTTTTGGGGAGAAGTTAGTAATATTATCAGTTTGGTAGAAGTAATAAGACCCCATTCTATAAGGATGATGATCTCTTTCATCATATATGTCTTGATCAAAGCTACTAATAGTTGAAGAAGATAAATCCTCATTTGTTAATTTTGATGTCGGATATTGGCGATTCATGTTATGAGAAATAATTTCTTTTGCATTAGATGATATAACTGGATCAGATACATCATAGTTCCATAAAACCTCCTGAGGAGTGCTATATTTATCTACAGTCAATTTCCAAGATTTTTGATCTTCAAATACACTAACTTTGGTAAGGAGCGCAAGACCTCCAATAACCAGAAGCAGAGGCAAAAATATTTCTAAAACAAACCCTTTCAAGTCTCTCCATGAATATACTACACGCTTTTGAATTAACGCAAGGAAATGAGAAAAGAAGAGAATCCCTTTAAGACGATCTTCAGCGATATTAAATTTTCGAGCATCTGCAAGATCAGTTTCAAATTGTGAACCGTCAAAAGTGTGCTCAACACTGCTTTCGTCTCTTTTAATGCTTTTTCTTTTTTCTAAAACACTTTCATCGTCGCCTCTGGCAACTCTTATAAAGACTTCTTCAAGGGTAGTTACAGATATCCCATAGTTTTCAATTTTCAGGTCTGCTGTTCTTCTATCAATTTCTTGGAATAGCTGATTAAAGATAATTGATGCAGCAAGAGGAAGCTGGTATGATGTTTCTGCTGAAACTTCAGTCAGAATTTCAGCGTCTGGGACATATTTTTTAATAAGGTCGGTGACCTGATTAGAGTATTCTTTTCCACTTGCTTCGATTCTTCTATTAATAGTAAGGTTATAGCCAACTCCGAACCTTTTCTTTAAAAACAAAGGACTTCCTAACTCCCAGCCCTCCGTGAGTGAACAAAATTAATTTTTTTTTTAAAAAAAAATTATATATATTTTATAGAAAATATTTTTTTTTCGAAATTTTAAAAATATCCTAATTTGCAAAAATATGGGAAGCAAACATTAATTTAATTTATAAAATTTATGTTTTAAAACGCAATTTGTTTTAAATTAAACGGAATTAGCTTGAGATTTAATTATACTAATTATCTCTTATATATCAATTTTTTTTTCATAAAAAATTTTTGTTCCCTTACGGAGAGTGGGTTCTTAGGCAAAACAAAGGGATTTTTCTAATGGCTTTGTTCATTCACGAGGGGGGAGTAAGCAGTGTACTTTTCCTTCAGCCATGATTGCAATTCTATCTGCAAGAATATCAGCTTCTTCCATATAATGGGTTGTCAAAATAATGATCCTGTCTTTCTTATCATTTCTCAACATATCCCACATCCTTCTTCTTGCAGTCAAATCCATCCCAGAAGTGGGCTCATCAAGCATCACTATCTTTGAGCCTCCAATTAAAGCGATGGATAAAGAAAGCTTCCTTTTTTGACCTCCTGACAGATTTCCTGCCTTCGTATTTTTTTTGTCTTGAAGCTCGACTTCTGTTAGTTTTTCGTCAATGGCTCTCTTGATTTCTTCTTTATCAGTCATTCCTTTAAATCTGCTGAACATTAAAAGATGCTCATAAACTGTCAGGTTTTTGAATAGGACGTCATGCTGAGGACAAACACCAAGGTTTTTTCTGATTTCGCCCATCTCTGTATTGAAATTAAACCCATTGACTGTCATAGTTCCAGAAGTTGGCTTTAAAAGTCCAGTCAACATCGATAACGTTGTAGTTTTGCCTGCTCCATTATGTCCAAGTAAAGCAAATATCTGTCCTTTAATACATAAAAATGGTGACGACATACCATTTATGCATGCCGGGCTAGGGTTTCTCCGGGCCTCAGGGAGCTAATCCTCTGGACTTGGGGTTTTTCCTCCAGGACAATCATTGGAAAGCGCAAGGTCGGCCATTTTCTGTGTGGCAATATGACCCACAGACCCTGAAGACGGTATTTGCCTAACGAGAAACTGGGAGTTTCGACCCATGTGATTGGCTCTCAGACTCCAGGAGCCATGGAAGTCAATACTCATGTGTGCGAATCCTTTGTTTGCGGCAACAAGAAAGGGTGTCCGCCGAGGTCTCACCATAGGCGATGAGCGTGAAGTGGTGCAAATCCCCGGCCCTGCTATTGCGAACGGCTTAGTTAATTTTAATCTTAATCTGTCCTTTAAACATATCCAAATCTAAGCCATCCACAGCAACTTTTCCCCCAAAGTGTTTCCTTAGTCCTCTGACAACCATAGCTTGCCCTGTTTCAATTTGTTTCAGAAGCACATTTTCTGCTTCTTCGATTTTATCATTATTTTTTAGCTCTCTTCTTCTTTTTTCTTCTTCCTCCTTGATTCCAGCTAGTTCTTGCTCACTAAATTCTGAGTCATTTGTCTGATGTCCCATCCAAAACGACTTGGTAAAAGGAAAGTACCACTTCAAGGCGACTCCATATTCTGAGGGAATTACTTTATCAAAATAAAAAGCAAGAAGGAAATACACAATAGTATCGATAGTAAGCATAATCAGTGCAGTAGCAACTGTATAATTTTCATAAACATCCCCAGCTGATGAGAAATCAACTTCAACTTGATTGGCTTGGAGATTAATCTTACTTACTTATTTACTTAAGGTGTATGACTTCTTCAGCAGGATGATTTAGGCATGCATAAGCCCATCCTTTTAACCCCTAATCTGGTGACGTCACCAAGCCATCTTGGACCGGCCAGCCCGATCAACCTTCTATAAGGCTTCGCCTCCAGCTAGGCCAGAAGTTCCGCACCGGCAGCATTGCCTCGCCCGAACTTGACTACTGCGCGTGCTCTGCCTAAGGGTCACCCTCCTCGGGTGTGCCAAGCAGCAAAAACAAATGTCCATAATATCCTGGACCAATTAAATACCCTGTGCTGTATTCCATATTGGTGCTGCGGATAAAAGTCCACGTGGAAAACTGAATCCTATAATAATAAAAGCGAAGGAAGGAAGGAATAGTTCTCGGAGAGAACTAATTCCGCACTGAGCCATTTTATTATTATGGTTGGAGATTAATCAAAGTAGAAAATCCTGTTGCCATCGCTACTGTATTGAAAATCGATAAACCAACTTTTGTTCCTCGAGGGGTAGTACTGGTGACTGCAAAAAGAGTGAAATAGGTAATGAAAAACATCAAAACTCCGACTAAAATAGCTGTTTTGGCTTTAGAAAAAAAGGAAGAAATCAAAAAGCAAAACCCTATACATGATAAGCCGTACAAGAAAAACATCAGAAAGACTAAGAATTTATTGGAGTAATTGAATAACTCTCAGCCAATAAAAGTTGAAAGGATGCTGATGATTCCGAAAATTATGATGTACATAATGATTCAAGAATATACATTAAAATGGTCCTGCCCTTTTGGCGCAACAGTCCAGATCTTATGCCCACGGCGAACTGGGACTCTGAGTCAAGAATCAAGTGCAGCCTCAGTGGCTGCTTTCTTGTGGTTGGAAATGGAGGTGCCCGACAATGTCTTTTGGAACCGAGGACTCATGGACATCCTTCTACCGAGAAATTGGGGGGTTCGCCCAGGCCACAGGGAGCAGTTTTTTTCCTGTAGCTGTCAAAGGAAGGCACTTCGACATTCGACAGACTCCCATTGACTGATCCATGGAATCAAGCTACTCCAATTGTCCGTAGCAGTGCCACGAAAATCCATAAGCCACCCACTCAAGATTGAAAAGGCAAGAAGGACAGAAGGTACCAGAAGTAGCATCCATTTTGGGGCGATAGAACCTCTAGGCTGGAGTCGAAAAACGTTAGAACCTCGTATGGGAGGTCTTTGGTGATTGCGTCACCAATATGGCTAACACCTATTTTTAATAGCCTAACCGAGCATGATGATCCAAGAAAGGAAGTAAGGGGTATCAGTAAGTCCCATCATTTTCATAGCTTCTTTGACCTTTGTTTCTTTTTCTGTTGTCATCTTATTAATGAGTCTTGAAACAGGCACAAGTGACGTAATGAACATAAAAAATCCCAATGTCCCAGCAAACCCACTCATAAAGCTATCTTCGATATATTTCATTCCATGCATAGGAACAAATCCAAACTGTAAGTAAGCTTCAGGCTCTTTCTGACTTAAATAGAAGTTATAGACCATATTCTGGAGGTCTAAGAACCCACTATTTGCAAAGTCATGCTGATAGGTTGTTATTACACTCTTTTGGTATTTATTGACCGCTGTAAAATAGCTTGTTAGAAAAATATCCCAAGAATCGCCATAGACACTTTGATTATCTGGATCTGTATCGGTATAGTTGTATCGAATCCATATTGTTGAGTTAGGATACTTCATCTTTATTCCGACATTACGTTAAGATTTATAAGTTTAACGTCTTTTACGGGTTGCCCAAATCCAGATCTTCCCGCTGCGGTTTCGTCACACCGGGCCCACAGACCACTGGGCTGATCTGCTTTGTTGCACCAGGGTGTGCCTCCGCGCAGTGTTGCCGACTAAGACGGCCATGAGCGTGCGATATGGGTTGCCTGCTGGAAAATTCAAAAATGGATCTGGCCTACTCCCGGAAAAAAAGGAAAAGCACAGAGCCCGTGTCGTAGCTCTCAGTTTCACGCTATGAAGTTGCCCGATTGGTCCTAATGACTTTTCTGGGCTTCCACTTTCCAGCTACTGTGCCCTCCTTCCCCATGAGGTAAAATCCATACCTGAGAACAAACTTGGGCTAGACTCCGCATACTGCTGAAATTGCTTACCTCGCATTGCTGTCAATCTCTTATATGGCCAAACCTTGCCGGATATAATTAAAATAGGGCTCGAGACTGCCTGGCCGGAAGGCCAGGCCCAAGTTGAGACGCCATATTTAATTCCATCTTTATTCCGACAGCAAAACAAATTTTTGTATGACCTTTATCATCGTAGTCTGAATCTGTTATGTAGTCTTCTAATTTATCCATTGTAGAGAAAATCATTGGTGTGATTTGGCGATCTGTATGATTTTCCATCTTGAGCCAAACATTTTCAGTTAAGTACGTTTTGAGTGCTTGGGAATTGAGATCACCTGTTTCATCCACAATTGCCCAGGTCCAGCCATACTTGATAACTTGTTCGCACCACTTAAAAGGGGTGTAACCAAGGTTATACGTCTCGTTATACAGCCCTTTGTTGTATGAGTTTATAGGGCCGACAATTTGCAAGTCTTTTTCTAGATATGATTTAGCACTTTTGTGCTCTGATGGTAAAGCTAATCTTAAGAGAACCATGAACACAATAAGAAGAACTGGGAACAAAATTTCACACATTGACCCGAAAAGTTCTCGCCTCCATAAAAGCCAGTTTTTAAACAGCAACGCTCGTAGGTGACCGACTACTGTCATATTTATTCGACAAATTATCTGGTGAGATATATGGATTTATGCTGGAGAAATAATAAAACAAGGAAAAATTGCCTTTGAACAGATTATTGAAGAAAAGGGTTTAGACAATTATTGATAAGCCAGAGGCAAGACTTCAAGTGGCCATTCAAAATATTTTGAATTAGATAATTATTCGTACAAATTTTTATGGCTCTCAGAGAGCTCTATTTTAACAATAAAAATTTAAAATAATAAATTATCTTATTCATTTGAAGGATAAATATCTGTGACTAATTGCTTGTGCCGCCTTAGTCGGCAACACTGCCCCGGAAGCATATTGTGTGATCAAGGCAAGTCGACCCAGAGGCTTGCGGGCTCTATGCAGAACAAGGCAGCGGCAAGCTCTGGGATGGGCAACCCCTAAAGGGCGTTAAACGTATAAATTTAATAGAATAGACTAATTGCTTGTGGAAATTTTTGAATAATTTCATCCTCGTATTAAAATATAATTAATTTTCGACATTAATATCATAACGAAATAATATAAAAGCATCTGAGTGCTAAGAATAATTGATCTGGTTGGCATAGAAATTATTGCATTTTGGTAATAAATAAAATGATAATAATAATCTCCAATACTTTTTAGGTTTTTATTAATCATGCGTTACGAATTTTGTGGAAAAGCAGCACAGCTTTGAATGCAAATTAATGAGGATGCTTAAGGATAAACAAAAGAAATTAAATCAAATTTTGGCCAAAACTTGCAATTATCTATATATGAAACAGATTTTTAATTTAGCCTTATTTTGAAAAGGCTTAAAAGTAGAAAAAAAGAAGCACAGATAAAGCTTAATTTTATCCTCAATTTCTCATAATTTCTCTCAGACTCCTAATAGTTTTCTTCTTTCTCCAAATAAAATTAAGATGGATACAGAATATGACTATTTATATAAAATTGTACTTATAGGGGACTCAGGAGTTGGTAAGTCAAACATTCTTCTTCGCTTTACCCGAAATGAATTTAACAAGTTAAGCTTACTTAAGTTAATGTTTCGGGCGATGAGCGGAGTCAACCACAAAGCATCACCTAGTCTTGACCTCAAAAAGCAAGTATCCACATACCTTAGAGTGCAAATGATGAAAATGGAAGGCTGCTCTTTTGGATTTCCTATCTAACCCACTTGCCAGAGGGATTAGCTCCCTTGGGCAAAGCCGCCATCCGAAGAGTACTTCGATGGTCTGTATAAGTAAAGACCATGTGATAGGCAAAACCCTGATCTGGCCTATCTGGCAAGGACAGGAAACCTCTAGGGAAGAAAAACTTCCCTCTTCGGCAAGGCTTTCCCAAACCTGAAGGCCTACTCATAAAAGAACAGAGGCCATGTTTCAGCTTCATCAGGATGGATCAAACCTGCTCCATAGGAAGTGTATCCTGAAGTCCAATTTCTATCAACGCCACCATTTTATTTCTGAACTACCAAGGAATCCAAGTCGACAATAGGTGTTGAATTTTCTCAAAAGAATCTAAAAATAGGTGAAAAAACTATAAGGATTCAGATTTGGGACACAGCTGGGCAGGATAGATTCCGAGCTATTACATCAACTTATTACAGAGGTGCAATAGGTGCCTTACTTGTATATGATATTTGTAATCACAACAGCTTTGATCACATTGACAGGTGGTTAAAAGAATTAAGAGATCATGTGGATCCAGAGAGTGTTATTGTGATGCTCGTAGGAAATAAATGCGACTTAGAGGAAAAACGAGCAGTTAGGCCAGAAGATGCCCTTAGCTTTTCACAGCGAAACAGTATGGCCTTTATGGAGACATCAGCACTAGAATCAACCAATATCGAGCAAGCTTTTGAAAAACTTGTCAGCTTAATATACGAAGAAACTATCAAAAATCCAGCCAGCTCTAGAAAAAGCGAGAATTCCATTGTAGGCCCTACAAAGAAAATAGAAAATAATACCGAAGCAAGAATCAGCATCCAAAAATCCCAGAAAACTAAAACTAGCTGCTGTTAAAATAATAATTTCTTCACATAAAATGGAAAACTTTTCATCTAAAAAAGTTGATGCGACTTTAGAAGAAGACAAATTTAACGTGTTTTACAAGGATTTTTATGAAGTAAAGCTTAAGCCTTATATCAAAAAGGTAAAGTACAATAATTTTAACTGTTCAGTTAGCTGCATCAATGATAAAGAAGTCAATCAAGAGTGCTTAGCTAATTGTGGAGTAAAAGAAAAGAATTTTTTTCAGCATATAGAAGATCTACTTTTACCCAGGATAGCACACTATGAGAAGTGCTTTGATGCTTGTGAAGGCAAGGAGGATAATGCAAAATGCGTGGAAAAATGCTGTAGTGAGACTCTGGAATTATTAAAACAAATTGACGTACATAAAGAAATGGGACAATTTATTAACTAAAATCTACTCATCCAAAATGAAGTAAATATGGGAAAATCTTCTTTAGCAAGAAGAATTTAGACAGGAAATAAATTTATAAAATCAATAATTCATCAATCTCACTGCTTCATCTTTAAATAGGAATATAAAATTCTGTTCCAATTTAAAGGGGTTAGTTAATTTGTTTTTTTAAAAAAAAATTCTCCAAAGAATTTTAAAAATTATAAATCGAGCACAATATTTTTGAATTTTTAATTTATTTATAAAGATTTAATTATAAAATTAATCGATTCATTGTTCAAAACTTATTTTATAAAATTTTCCTATTAAAATAAAACTTGCTCTAATTTAAAGGTGGGTTAAAGTATCAAAAAAATGTAATTTTACCAATTTCAAGGGTGGGAGTCAGAAATTTTTATCCTAAAACCAAAACTTTATTAGAAAAGCCTCAAAATTATTATTTTAGATCTCCAAAAGATTGAATAGGCTCTTGATCGCAAAAGTTTAAGTATTTTTTATTGGCGGAAGATCTAAGGAAGATTTTGTATTCTGAAAGATTAAGCTATGGGAATTCCTTTTATGTCTTATAGGGTTTTTAAAGGAAGTATTTATGGTATTGCAACCTTCATCTCGAGTTAAGCTCAGGTCCAGACTGCGTTCAGTTTTACACTCTTTGTCTTCTCCAATTCAGTTTACGAGGGTTCCTAAATTTCTATATAGATCCTCTCGCTTCTTTTTAATTGAGTTAGGATTTTCACCTGTTTTTAATAACGTTCTGCAGAGTGCTAAGACCAAAACAGCTGTCAACTCCAATTGTCTCTTTGCCAAATCATTATTCTGAGATATTTTATTAATATCTTCCTGTTTTCCCATCACTTTTAATATATCAAAAATCTCTATTTTGTCTGCTTTTCTGTTTATTTCTTGATAAACTTGTTCAAGTGTCCTTGCAATCATACTTACATCTTGATTATCTCTTTTAATAGACTCAAACCTGCTTATCACACTTTGCATGGAGCTTTCCAAAGCTTTCTGTGAATTGTAAATGGCAAGAATCTGTGATTGAGTTTGAGAATGCTTACTCCCCCCCCCCCCCCCTCCGTGAGCGAACAAAACCATTAGAAAAATCGCCATTTTTTGACCAAAAACCCACCCTCCGTGAGTGAACAAAAATTTTTTTAATAGAAAAAAATTTAATGGAAAAAAATTTTGATATATAAGTGATAATTAGTATAATGAAATCTAGAGCTAATTCTGTTTAATTTTAAACAAATTGCGTTTTAAAACATAAATTTTGCAAATTAAATTAATATTTGCTTCCCAATTTTTGCAAATTAGATTTTTTTTTAAATTTCGAAAAAAATATTTTTTTATAAAATTTATATATAAATTTTTTTTTAAAAAAAAAAATTAACCCCCCTCCGTGAGCGAACAAAATTTTTTTGTTCGCTCACGGAGGGGGGGGGGGGTTAGTGTTATTCATATTTAATTGCTCTAAAAACATAGATTTTGTGACGAAGCTAGGAAGCTGCTGCTTTACAGCTTCTAAATCATCTTTCGATGATTTTTCTAGCAAAATTTCATCAAATCGTTCCAGCACAAAGCTGAACTTGGTAACTGAAGTTTGAGCTGCTTCCGAATGAGATCTCATTTCAGAAACGTAGGAGCTTATATCAGTTCTCAGTTCTTTCATTTCTGATTTATTTATTTTGTCTTCAACGTTTTTCTTGATTTCGCTGATGTCTTGAGCCCATGGTGAACTTTCAATATATACAAGTTGCCCGATGATGGTGCTCAATGCGCCATCATCGGGCAACTACAGTTCAGGGTCCACACTGGAAATGGGTTCCACGTGTGGAGCCCTTTTTGGCACGTGAAAGTGAGAATTCTCCACGAGTCAAAAAGGGCTCCACACGTGGAGCCCATTTCCAGTGTGGACCCTTTACCGTAGGTGTCCGATGATGGCACATTGAGCGCCATCATCGGGAATTTCCTATATTCTTTAAGCGAAAAAACCTTTGACTCTGTTCTCTCTCGAACTAATTCAAATGTATTTTTAACATAATCTATTTTAGAATTCGTCAATTCAATGTTTTCTTTCAAAAATTCTTCACATTTCTTGATTTTCTCAACAGTATCTTTATTCTCGTTTTCTAGTTTTTCGAATTTTTGATTAATTTCTTTAATTAGTTCCATGGCTTGCTCCTTTGTTTCGAAGATTTTCATAGTATTTTCTACTTTATTGATCTTTGCACGAGATTCTTCAAGTTCAGATTTCAATGCAAAATTTTCAAATTTCGCTTTTTCTTCTTCAAAAATCAGCAAGGGAGTCATTGTGTCTACGTATTTTTTTAAATCTTGAAGCTCTTTTGAAAATGCCCTTGCGTAAAGAGCAGTTTTTATGTCTTTGATGTTTTCTTTGTTATCAAGATCAGCATATGTGAGGACGTTAACTTCGTTTCTCATCTCGTTAATTAAAATATTAAACCTTGCGAACTCGCCTGAAATGCTTCTATTTATGTCATTCATGTAGCTTTTATAGTCAAAAAACGATTTTTTGACTGAATTTACTTCTTCAGAATTTTCTGCTTTGGATTTTAAACAAATAATTTCTGTTATAGTATAATTTTTGTCATTGGGGAGATTCATTGATTCTTTTATTGCTGATATTTCTTCAATAAAAGCATTGAATGGTTTGAGTGTTTCTTTAAGTTGGTCAATTTGGAGTTGTAGAGAGATTGGCTCTTCTGGAAAAGATTGCTCCATGTATTTATTTTATTTACATTATTAATCAGATGAAATAATTGAGTTTACAAATTTTAAGAACCTTGCGCTATAAGCTTCACTGTTGATTGATGAAATATCCTCCTTTTCAACGTTTGGTTTGATAATACTTTTGCTTATCGTTTCGATTTTTTTAAGGCTGTTATAGCTTCCTCCCTTTAAATTGGAAGAAAGCATAAGTATTTTGGTGACATGAAAATTTATAGGTAAAAATGATAATTTTTATAGACCTAGCTTAATGGACAAAGTGCAAATAGAATATTATTTGAACAGTTTCCACAATGAATCGATTAATTTTTTAATAATAAATTTAAATTCAATATTTTGGATTCATTTTATATGAAAAAAAAGTATAATATAATTTTTGAACTCCATTTTTAAATTAGAAAATATTCACTCCAATTATTCAGGGGGAATAAGTTTGCAAATAATCAATGATCCCAACGACATATGCATTTTCTTTATCTTTGTCAGAAGATTTTAAGTAATGCTTACTATTGCTAGGAGTTGGAGTGCCAATCCCAAGCAGCAAGGAGTAGTCCATAATATTTAGCTTTGAAAATAACTTTGAGTCTTCATATATCTTTTGCTTCAAAGCTAAGCTATCACTGTAGCTTACATATAAATTCTTTTGGGTTCTTAAGAAATCAAGATCTTTATAAATGAGATCATTAGTGAGGTCAGCTAATGAGTCTGCTTGCTGTCCATGAATGGATTCTCTGTCAAGTTTGCTTCCTTTCATATCGAAAATTGCTTTTAAATTCATAGGTGGGAAAATATTTTGCATAATGATCAATTGAAGATGACTGTTTTGAAATTTCAATGAAAAAAACCCTAACAATCTTGCTATAATAGAATTTGGGTGATTTTCTATATGATGGTGATAATTTTTCAACAAAACTTCCAGCAAAACTTTTTTTTCTTCTCTCGTAATAGTTTTTATTATATATTTTTTGTCATGTGTAAAATAAAAAAATGCTGAGCTTCTCCCACCTTTGTTCCCTGTGTTTTTCTTGATCATTGAAATATTGAATATGGGATGGAATGATGAAATCATATCATGATCATTTATTCCTTCTAAATTTCGCAAATGTCTGAACACCAGTGGGGCATATTCTACGATTTTGCAATGAAATCTCATAACTATATATATAGCGCTTTCCCGAGGATGGCGCGGAATGGCGCCATCCTCGGGAAAGTCAACTAAGCATCCACACGGGAACTGGGAGTTCCACGTGTGGATGCCATTTTTGACATGTGGGATCCAAACTTTCACATGTCAAAATGGCATCCACACGTGGAACTCCCAGTTCCCGTGTGGATGCCTTCCTGGCTTTCCCGAGGATGGCGCCATTCCGCGCCATCCTCGGGAAAGCGCTATATTTTTTTACAATAATTAATTAATGTGCCATCTAGTTCAATTTTTGATAAATCCTCTTGTAGCATTTCGAATTCATAGACTTGCTTATAAAAATCAACGCTGCATTTATATTACCTTCAAAACTTAAAATCTTTTTCCTCCTGCATATAATCCTTTTCCTGAGAGCTTTTCAAAAAAATCAAACAAACTGACACAAGTGAAGTCAAAACGGCATCAGCATAAACTGACTGGAACATATGGGTGTAAGAGGATTCATAGACACTGGAAATTCTAACATCAGCAAGGGATGTCCCAATTTCATTTGTGGCTTCGTTTAAAATAGTTGTAATTGTGTTTTTAAAAATTTTTGGGTTTCGGAGGCCAAGTCTTTTCCTTATCCAACGGACAAAAGCTGGGTCTGAAAGTCTTACTGAGTTTATTGCTAAGCCAGAAATGCTTGAAAATGTCAGCGAAATGTAGCTTAGCCAAGGTGCTGTGACGCCTTGGTCATCTTGAATTATCGTGCTTAAACTCATAGGAATCCAAAATAAACAGTAAACTTGTAAAAACAGTGCATGTTTCCCAAGAAGAGTTTTCAAGGTTTCTGATCGAGACTGTCTAATGTAAATAAAAGAAAAAACAACTCCTAGAATGCTAAAAGGATAATAAATTATAAAGGGGATAAACATCAGCTTCCTATATAGAAATTACGCCGCTCAGGTACCTGATTTTATAAAGCAGGCTTCATTTGCAGATTTTCCTGCTGAACTTGAAATCCCTACAAGGAGGACTATTAAAAATCCAAAAAAACAGCTTGTGATATGATACAGTGGCGATCTTTTTTTGTAATTCCTATTTGTAGGACTATTTATTGTCAAAAGCACCTCAATGCTGAGACTCAAGCTATAATTTCAGCTTATAAAAAAACAGCAGATAGTAAACATCCCTGCTATTTCGCAAGTAAAGTCTGAGAGGCTTTCTCCGGTTATTCAATAATGGACAGCGCTATAGGTAATTTGCAAGTCAATCACATGCTGCATGAAGCACTGTCAGAAAATAATCATCCCTGGGTGTTTTCTCAATCCTTTAATTTTTGCATAAGCAATAAGAACTAGCAATCCAGTTATGAAAGAAATAAGTCCAAAGGTAGAGTATACTAAAAATTTGTACTGCGTAATGTTCATATTTATAATTAATTTCTTAAGGAAATTTACAAAGAAAATGCTTATTATATCCAAGTCTTGTCCAAAGAATAGGATCAGTTTTAATTATAAAAATGCTTCTGGTTTGTTTATGAAGAATAATTTATATAGCCAAAACCTTTATGGCTCGGGCTTCCTGGTCTTCTCATGGGATGAATGGGGCTAGTTTAGCCAAATAAATTTGGTTTGGCTAGCTTACGAAGTGACTAAACCACTTGCTATAGGGTTTCTGCCATTGGAGGAATCGGCCAAACCAGCATTAGTTGGCGAAACCAACTCCCCTCATTCCCGTCAGAAGATCGGAAAAGCCAGACCCATAAAGTGGTTCAGGTTATAAATTACAAAAAGAGAATGGGACAAACTTTATTCCTTCGCCAGCATAAAATTTATTTTGAAATTCAACCCAATGGAGTCTTAAAGTGTGCAAAAAGCACTCAATTGAAGCCATCATTAGCAAAACTATAAAAGTTGCAAGGACAAAAGCAAAAAATCCAATAGCAACCAGAAAAGGATCCCCAACTTTAATCGGATCGAATACGCACATAGTAAGAAAAGTTTTTGATAGTTCAAAATGAGCAAGAGATAATGCCCAAAGCCTTAGATATGATGCTGAATTGCTCACTACGCCTACCGTCGTTTCTATAGTAAAAATTAGTTGTTTGGTGAATTCTTCAAAAAAATCAAAATCTTCAATTTGATTGATCTCTTCATAGTGAATTCTTTTGGAGCGGATATACCTCAGGTATAAAGGCTTAGGTAAAAGCATAATAGGAAGACATAGTAAGGCAATTAAAAATAAGCAAGCTTGCAAGGATTCTTGGCTTTCTCTATTGCCCCATAGAGGTTTTTGTCCGTGAAGTCCACCGAAATCAAGGAAAATCCCTAAAAATGTATAGGGGTTTTCTCTATATGGGCCCGATAAGGGCCGTGGAATCCCTCTGTTGCTCAAACCAACTCAGTGCGTTGGTTTGACCAATTCACTGGTTGGTTCAACCAGCAGAGGGATTCCATGGAGAACCCACGGCCCTTATCGGGTCATATAGGGAAAACCCCTATGTTTATCAAGCTAGGTGCATTGTCATCATAGTTATAGTTTCAATCTTGGTTTCATTTAATAAAAATCATGCAGACCAAATATCCAAAAAGGCTAAGCATAAATATAAATTGAGGCATGACCTCATAATAAAAATCAATCCTCTTCTTAAATGCTATAGAATTTAATCCTTTATACATTATTCCAATAGTCATATGGAGAACACCAAAAATTATTGAGATTTTCATTTTAAAAGAATTCAAAAATGATAATTCGTTATCAGCTTTTGACCATATCGGATCCAATCCAAATGGATAAGCAGAATCTTGCTCATATTCTCCTGATGAGTTTTTCTGTCACTTTGAACCGAATAAATTCAAAGGAATTCCAAAGAATTCATTGTATATAAATCCGGAGTACATCGAAAATACTCCCATAGTTAAAATAAGATATCGGTAAGGAGCTGCCGCGCTCAAAATACCATTCGAAATTTTCAATTTTGAATGCTTTAAACATAGATAAGCACCTATCAAAGTTAAAATTAGTCCATGGCCTATATCTCCAAGCATGATTCCAAAAAGAAATGGAAAAGTTATGCAAGTAATCGGAGTCGGGTTTATTTCTCTATATGAAGGGATTCCATAAGTATCAATCAACCCTTGTATAGGGGCTGTAAAATCATTTAGTTTGAAAAAAGAAGGAGGAGTTAAATATCGAGGGATTTCAAAAACTTCTTTTAAATCTGCCCTGCCTTCGCCGTATTCATTGATAATGACTCTTATATAGTCTATTTTGCTTTTAGGGCACCAGCAGTTGCCTTGCCATAGTGTATTGCTTGTATCAAACATATTAAGCGTTTTAAAAATTTCTTTTTCTTTGAGAATGAACGATTGGTATTCATATATCATAGAGTAAGCGCCATTGTCAAGTTTTGGCTTACAAAATCTTTGAAGAAGGTCTCTCAAATTCTCTTTTGTCTTTTCTGCGATGGATTTGTTGTTGATGATTTCAAGGTGTAAATAGTTTAGCAAATCGTCCATTTCGTTAGGGTTACCAGGAATTTCAATGCGTAGGCTGCTCATAGCGTCACATATTCTCCTCACTCCCCCCCCTTTAAATTGGAACAAAATATAGGTAAAATTTCCACTTTTTTGGTAAATTAACCCCCTTTAAATTGGAACAAAATTTAATTTTATAATAAAAAATTATATATAATTTTTATCTAAAAGTTTTGATATAAGTTAAATGTTTCTTCTTAACTAAAATTAAAAATTTAGTTATATCTTGCTCTTCTTTAAAGAAGAAAGTATAAAGAGTATCTTATTTAAATAAACTTATAATCCTTAATTGCTAAATTTAAAAAAAAAATTAATTTTTTTTTTAAAAATTTTTCATTTTTTTTGATAAAAATGATATTTTTTTTCGGATAGTTTGATATAAATTCAATAGGAATTCTTTATAAAATTTCAAAATTTACTTATTTCTTGCTTTATTTTAAAGAATAGAGTATAAATAACATCTTATTTAAACAAAATTAGCACTTTGATGATAAATTTTCTAAAATTTTGTTTTTTAATTTGTTTTTTTCAATAAAAATAATAATTTTTGTGCAAATAATTTTGATGCCAATTAATAGTGGCGTATTAATTAATAATGAAAATTTAGTTATATCTTGCTTTGTTTTAAAGGATAAAGAGTAAATAGCATTTTATTAAACAAATTTATTAATCTAACTCGATAAGTTTTTGAAATTTTATTTTTTTTAAATTTTTATATATAAATTGTTTTATATATAAATTTTTTTTTATAAAAATTTTATATTGATATTTTTTTAAAAAAAAAAATTAACCCCCCTTTAAATTGCAACAATATTTTTAGTTCCAATTTAAAGAGGGGGGGGAGTCAGAGAATTTGCAACTGCACCTTCTTCATTTCCCATGAAGACTATGAAAAATATAGCCTGATCTAATTTCTCATCAGTTTTGGGGTCTAAAATTTCATCTTTTAAATCATAAATAAAAGTTAAACAGTTTCCTCTTGTAACTCGAAAAGCCATCCTCTTTCTCCTACTATCTGTCAAAGAGCAATAGCATTTTGTTTGCTATCTGTGGGAGTTCATTTTTATTATATATATAAATGTTATAGTAAATTTTTTTTGAATTTAAAAAATTCTTAATTTTCTGTGAAATTTATATTTTAAAATGCAAGCTGTTGAAAATTAAAAGAATTAGCCAAAGAGATTTCATGATAAATAAATATCACTTATATATCAAATTTTTTTTAATAAAAAATATTTATATTAAAACAATTTTTTTTTACTTACTCACGGAGTGGTTTTTGGACAAAAAATAGGGACTTTTCCAATGGTTTTGTTCCTACAGAGGGGATTAGTTAACATTTCTGATTCATTTTTATTTATTACCCCAGCAAACTTTGCAAACAAAGATAAATTTTCTTCAACCCCTTGGAATCCAAAAATTTCTTTTGCTTTTTCCAGCACAGTTTTCTTTTCAATTAAAGAATTAGCCATCCTTAAAAGCTGCTCATAGCTTCGAAGCTGAGTTAAGATTTGATTTTCAATTAAAGCGAGTTCTTCTTCAACCCTTTCAAAAAACGCTTGTTCCGGCATTTTAAAGATTTCCAGTTCCAAATCTATGTCTTCTAGCAGCATTTCGGGTATTGCAGGGTCTAAAAGCGGAATTTTGAAACGATGAATTTCTTGAATAATAAAGGAAATTCTCCTTAATGCTTCTTCAGATCTTCTTATATAAGCTGAAAAAGTTCTATTAACTATACTACGCTTATTGTTCAAGTCTATGAATTGAAGAGCAGATAATTTCCCAAGCTCAGTTAAGAGTTTTCATGCCACGTCAGAATGGGTGATTAGAGCATAGTATCCCATTTCTTCAGGTCTGAGCAGCCCCATTAAATTTTATTAAAAAATTTATGCGTGAAGCATTTTTTAATGATAATAATTACTTTTATTATCTTTATATTGCTACTTAAAGCTAATCAACCTTCATTGACTTAAGTCAAAATTAAATATTTCTGCATTGAGTTTGTTATTAATATAGATTCCTCGTTTATTTTATGGCAATACATACAAGGTCAGAAACTAATCTTTTAGCTCTAATTTGTCTCAAGACGCATTCATCTCCAATTTGCTATTCATAGATTGGTCCATTTCGAATTCAATCAAATCCAGTCTATTGATTTTATATCCCTCTCTGAAAATTCATAAATGCTATATTGAAAGAGTTAACCAGCTCTACGCATCGGAAAAAAGCGATTAATTGCTTTTCTTCCGAATCAAATTTAATATATAGAGTCGCAATCATCAGCTACCTCTCATAAGCAGTAGATTTTTCTATTGAATATATTTGATACTCTACAACAAGGCTCTCAAGATGATTCTAAATGAAATCTTAAATTCTTACTGATTATAACAGTTAACTCATTCTCTCTACTTCTTCAAATTTGGGTCTTCTCAAAAAGATTGATATTTTATCTGACAGCTGCTAGGGATTTAATAATCAATTATCAGAATTATTTGCTTATGTATTTAGACATTTTTTATAAGGAGTTAGTTGAGATTATACGTTTTAGCCTATTTTGGGATTTTGGCTCCATTTTGTATTTTCCATTAACGCTTGTCGAGTTTATTTATTTAATTGGTATAAAATCTGGCGAGCTATTTAATCAAAATATAACTCACAATGCTAAAAGTGATAATAATTTAATTTAAAATGTCAAGCAAGACCAGAAGAAAATCAGAAACTCAATATAAAAATAAGCTTAAAAGAAGAAAAACCGAAATAACCTTAACAAATGTAGTGAATACCCCAAGAGTGTCGATTTCATCTGAAGCTTGTTTAAAGACTCCTTCAACTCCTAACCTCTATAAAATAACTGGGCCAAATGGAATAAATTCCTCCCAAAGCCAAAACACGCTTCCAAAAGTTCGATTTCAGCGGGAACTTTCAACAGAAAAATCGAAATATCCAGCTTTTCAGCGATATCTGGAGCATAAATATGGGAAAAAGGTTAAAAATTTAAGTCCCCCAGAAAAGCCGCTTCCAATTAAGCGCCCAAGAAGTGTAAAGCTTTTGAAGAACAATTTATATGATTTATTAGAATTAACTCCAAGCTGCACAGAAAGCGATATAAGGCAAAGTTATAAAAGACTAGCTATAAAGTGTCATCCTGATAAAGGTGGTGATCCCAAGCATTTTAGATGCTTGAAGCAAGCTTATGATATATTAGGGAATGTAGATTTGAAAGAAATTTATGATAATGAAGGATTAGATGGAGTTAATGCTCTGCAAGAAGTTGAAATGGATGAATTATTAGAGTGCTTAAAAAGTTCATAATACTTTTTAAAATAGACAAAATTATTTAATAAAAGTTTATTTGGTAATTTTTTTAATATATTAATGATTTTTATAAAATATTTAAGCTAATCGCTAAAGGGCTTTTGCTATTAATTACCACATTATATAAAAATGAATTGAATTATTATATAAAGCTATAAGTAATTAAAGGCTTATGTTTGATTCTAGGTGAATGCGAATATATTAAATGGGTACGATAAAATTCTATTTATTTACTATTAATCTTTTTTTAAAAATTATCATAATATAAACATTGCATATAATTATTTTATCAAATAGCATTATCTCTAGCTATCACTTATATATCAAATTTTTTTCATAAAAAATTATATTTAAAAAAATTTTTTGTTTGCTCACGGAGGGTAGGCTCTTGGGCAAAAAAAGGATTTTCCATGGTTTTGTTCAATCATGGAGAGGGAGTAAGCTAGTCAACTATTAATCACTATAATAGTTAATTTATAATACCCCCTTAATTTTTATTTTTGAATTTAGTCAAAAGTAAGTTAATGAAGATTTAAATTACTTTAATCATCTTCTTCCCATCCTGCGGAGGCTGATCCATCCAGATCGATATCAGTGCAATGTGTGATTGCGTACAGCAGCTTGTTCTTCATTGTTTCTTTAGTAGTGTAAGGAGGCAAATCTATCGTAAAGAAGCAAGTGTGTGTGACTGGCATATAGTTATTAACTGGTCCAGGAGGATTATATCTTGTAATAGTCATGTGCTTCCAGTCTCTCCCAGATGGTAGCTTCGATCTTCCCCATACGAATTTCAAGTACAAAGCTCTTTCCTTAGGTATCATTTCAGTAAGGGCTTCCCAGAACCAGACAATGTGCTGATCAGTTGCACTGCAGTTGCTATAGTCAGTATTGGCTTTGAGAATATCGATATCAATATTGGCAGCTCCACAGACTAAAATTTCTAGCTGTTTCCAGCTGAACAAGTTCAAATAATCAATTGGCACGACTGCGCTCATGCCCTTTCTAATAGCTTCATAAGCTTTAGGATTCTCAGCAAGTCTGTATTTTTCTACCAAATCTGCATACTGCCCTGCATTTTCATAGGTGACAGTAATATCTTTGCCATTTTCGATAAGGTCAACTTCACGACCTGAAGAATCTTTGGTAGTGAACTTCACATCGTATGCATAATTGAAGTTTTCTGGTGTCAATTGGTTGGCTTCAAGGTTCCTTAAGATTTCCAAAATCTGTACACAGCAGACATCAACTCCT
Organism: Blepharisma stoltei; assembly: GCA_914767885.1. Classification (NCBI taxonomy): domain Eukaryota; phylum Ciliophora; class Heterotrichea; order Heterotrichida; family Blepharismidae; genus Blepharisma; species Blepharisma stoltei. Next base: position 1,832,723 of record CAJZBQ010000053.1, read on the forward strand.
CTAAGGTCTTTAATAGAGACTGGATCCATCAAAAGCCTCTTCCAAAACATTGGTGGGAATGACAATCCTAAGTTGTTCTGAGTTCTTATAGCAGCTCCCATCACTTTTCCGAGGAAGACGTAGAGTTCTAAGTCCTGCTTGCTTTCTGCTGCAGGGTTGATGATCCAGGATTCTCTGTTTTCTCCAATGTTATGCACATTGTTAGGACAAGGTACAAGAAGTCTCAAATAAGATGACTGCAGCTCATCTACCATGTTGCTGATAGATTCGTTATAAGGACCACCGGCATCAGTAGCAGCTTCACCTCTATAGCTGACTCTATAGAACCTTTCAGAGTTTCTGAATTCTCTATTCTGCTTGCTGATCAAGGCTCTGTAGATCTGACCAAATATTGAGAACTGTCCTAGGGTGTCGACTTCTTTTCTGTCCCTATGTCTTGCTGCTTTAGGTCTATCTATGGTTATTTCAGTCCTTACATCCACATTAGTCTTTGAGATGCAGTCCTTGAGCAGAGTGTTCTTGATCTTGAAGAAAATATAGCTTTTAGAGCCTGCGAATACCCTTTGCAGTTCAGAAATGCCTTGCTGAGGATCAATATGCAAGTTGAATAAGTAAAGAGATGCCTCAACTCGTTTATTGAAGTTAAGCAAAATCTGATATAGTCCTCTGATGTCGTCTTTGCTGAGTTTTTCCAGCTCTGGGTAGTAAATCAGTTCTGCTTCAGTTGGGTCGATTTCTTCGTTAGTAAGGGCTAGCACGTCTTTGCCTTTAGACTGGGTGAACTCATCAAGATAAATCACTAGCTGTTCAGCTGCTCCAGTGCAAAACAGTCGCTTAAACTTAGCTGAATAGGTGTCTCTCCACTCGGTCTTGATCTCTTCAGTTGCAAAGCTGAGCAGTGACTCAATCACTTTCATATTTCTGCCTTTGAAGTCTGGGATCACCTTGAACTTGTAGCCCCAAAGGGTCGAATCGCTGCCACTTGCAATATTCAGAAGGTCCACATGTGCTGGAATTGAAGGTCTTTCTGAAAGAGTCACAGCTTGTTGAGGAGCTGTTAAGACAGCAACAAACTTAAGTGGTTCAGATTCTTCAGTGAACTCTGTGCCCAGATTTTTAGTAGCTATTTGTTCTCCATTCTTATAGAAAGTAAATGTGCAGGCGTCGAAGTTAGCATGGACTCCAATGACATCATGTAAGCCAAAGCCGTCAGTGTCACTGTATAAAATCATGTTGGTCTCAGCTTCAAGGTTCTTGTTTTCAACTGATGACTTCATAGCCAAGCCAATCCCAATTCTTCCTTCGCTGTTTACAGTTGCTTCTATATAATGATTTCCTGCTCTAAGATCAACGCTGCTTTCATATATAGAGTTCCCTTCGTCAACCTTAGTGATTGTTAGTTTTCCATCAGATCTATTAGCTGAGTCTTTAGCACCAAGCCAGAAGTGGCTCTTGTTAAATCCAGAGTTTACAGGGAACCAGGCATAGACGGTGTCTCCATTCACTTTAAGTTTTTTCTTGTCAATTGTAGCTTCTCCAAAGCCAAGCTTTTCTACACTTTTGATAGACACCAATTGGTTGGATCCACCAAAGCAGATAGCAGGGATGACACTTTGAGAAAGTCCAGTGAATTTGTAAATTTCTTCTTCGTTCTTACTCCCCCCCCCTTCCGTGAGTGAACAAAAATTTTTTTTAATAGAAAAAATTGTTATGGAAAAAAATTTTGATATATAAGTGATAATTATTATAATAAAATCTCAAGCTAATTCTGTTTAATTTTAAACAAATTGCGTTTTTTAAAACATAAATTTTTTATAAATTAAATTAATTTTTGCTTTCCAATTTTTATAGAAGTGAAATTTTTTAAAATTTCGAAAAAAAATTTTTATAAAAAATTTATATATAATTTTTTTAAAAAAAAAAAAATTAACCCCCCTCCGTGAGTGAACAAAATTTTTTTGTTCACTCACGGGAGGGGGGGAATTAAAGAAAGTTAGCTCTTTGGAATCTGCATCAATCAACATGACTACAGTATCGTTGGTTCCATATCCAGCTCCTGAGGTATTTGAGCCTTTCTTATGGAATTCTCCACTCTTCTTCCAAGTCCAGACTTCTCTTGAACAGTCGCTGCCAATATACTCGCTTAAATTGTAGTCAGTACCATCTGATTTTATGACTCCAATGTACAGATAAGCTGAATCTCCGTCGTTGTCTATGTGCAAAGAAATCTTGATCTTTCCTGAACTGTAGCTTTCATTGAAAATTGCAGTTCCCCAGCCTGAAGAGGTGGTTCTGGTGACTGTCTTGTTGTTGTTTGATAAGGCAATATCAGGACCCTTTGGCATGTCAGCCCAGTTTGATGATGAAGACTCAACACCAATGACTGTTTTTTCGATAGAGGATTTACCTTCTTCGTCATAGCTGAAGAAAATGGTGTCTCTTGGCTCCACTTTGCTTTGAGAGTCGAACTCAATGTTCAAAAAGGCTGCACCTGGGATTTGAATTCTTTCGCACTTAGTTTGTCTATTGTAAGGATGGGAAGACTCCCTGACCTGCTCGGCACTTGCATTGATCTTGCCTTTGAAAGTTTCGAAAATGAACATCTCCAAAGCTTCATCTTTGTCAGTCAGTCCTTTCATATCAGAAATCAGCTCATTGAGCTCAATAAACCATGGCTCCTGTGGGCCAGAATAGCCAAGACCGATAGCTTTCACTAATAACAGAACTAGTGTTTGTAGTAAAGGATGGCTGGCTTTTGTAGACTTATTTGCATTGTAGAGCTCGTTGGCTTCAGAGAAAAGAATCTTGAAAATTGACTGGAGGGTTGGGCTGGAGTTTTTCATAAACGATTTCAGTATGTTTAAAGATCTAGATTTAGACTCAATGTCAGGGGAAGCCAGCATGAATAAGAAGAGGGTCTGTAAGAATCGTGTGGAGTTAAGCAAATTAAGCTCATTGTCAGTTCCTACAAGCAGAGAGAATTTTTCTAGCAGCCAAAGAGCGACGTCTGGCTTCATATCAGGCTTTTCTCCTGAGCCTACTGGAATAACGTCAAACTTGTAGCCCCAGTAGTGTACTGAGCCATCACTATGGAAATAGGTGTAAACAGTGTCTCCTTCAACGTCAAATGGCTGCCAGTTGCTTTCACCTTGACCTGACAAGCACTTGATTTCTCCTTGCCTGCCAGAGTTTTGGTAAAATCTCAGTGGATCGCAGCCAGATTCTGTATAGCATTGAGGGTCGAACTCAATTCTCAAGCCTTTTGCACCTGGGATTGTGATCACATCATCAACGTCCATGCTGTCATTATAAGGATGCAAACTTTCAATAGTAATTGTCTTCAATGCAACTGCAGAAGTCTTTGCAATTAAGCAAGACAGCAAAATTGCTATGCACTCAGTAGCAGCTTGAACACGGAAATCTTGCTTATCTAAACTGCTGAGAAGCTGTGTGAATGGGCCTTCCAAAAGATCAAGCTCTGTGTCAACAAATGACAGAAGTTTTCCAAGATTTAGGCTGTTTGAAGCTTGGACAATGATATTAGGATTTTTCTTGAGCACACTTACCAATAGTTTCCTTGATGTAGAAACTCTGCGGTTTTCTTCAATATCATATAAGTAGTTATAAAGTTCCATAATGGTATAGCCATCATACGACTTTTCTTCTTCTTTCTTATTTACTTTTGCTTCTGAAGTTTGGTACTGGTCTACAAGCCCGAAAGAATTTCCTTTGACTGATAAGTTTCTCAATGGGAACACATTGCAGTTCATTATGGTGTCACTGTCCTTGATGCCGACCAATATGTAGTGGCCTTTTTCTTGCTTTCCAGCAATATTAATAGCTTTCCCTTCTTTATCGGTAACAAGTCTGAACCCATGAGGCAAGATAACAGAGTAAATTGAGCTGACCTTGATAAATGCAATATCTTTAATTGGGATATTTTTCTTGTCAGGAGCTGTAATTTTGATGTAGACGTTGTTTTTCCTTTCATCTTCTATGCTTAGATCGCCGATGTCAGCGTAGTCTCCAGGATTTTCTGCAACAGAGAAGCCAGTGCAGCACTTTCCAGTCAAAAAGTTTTCTTTCTTCATAGCCAGCCACTGCCTGTGAGCCATTTCAAACTCAATTGGGCTGCCGTTTTCGTAGACTTGGACGACTGAGTAGTCTTTAGGAATCAGGTCTTTTGACTTAAAGATCTTTATGTCAGTGATGGTAGCTTGCTCTAACTCCCCCCCCCCCTCCGTGAGCGAACAAAACCATTAGAAAAATCGCCATTTTTTGACCAAAAACCCACCCTCCGTGAGTGAACAAAAATATTTTTAATAGAAAAAATTTTAATAGAAAAAAATTTTGCTATATAAGTGATAATTAGTATAATGAAATCTAGAGCTAATTCTGTTTAATTTTAAACAAATTGCGTTTTTAAAAACAAATTTTGCAAATTAAATTAGTATTTGCTTCCCAATTTTTGCAAATTAGGATTTTTTTTAAATTTCGAAAAAAATATGTTTTATAAAATTTATATATATAAATTGTTTTTTAAAAAAAAAAAAATTAACCCCCCTCCGTGAGTGAACAAAATTTTTTTGTTCGCTCACGGAGGGGGGGGGGGAGTAAGGACAATTGAGAGCTGGATATACTGTCGTCTGGGACTGAAGTCAAAGTATGCTTTACAATTGATGATAGGCTATCATTGGAACTTAAAAGTTGAGTTACTTCTTCATCAGAAAGTCCCAAAAGTTTTAATCTAAGTCTGTCTAAGTTTTGTGGCTTACTCCTCCCCCTTTAAATTGGAAAAAATCATTGGTAAAATTTGCTTTTTTTGAGTACTTTAAACACCCTTTAATTTTTCAATAGGAAAAATTTTTAACTATGATAATACTAATTTTTATAAAATAGTTTTGATCTAATTTAATAAACAAAATGCAAGTAGAATGCTATTTAAACAGTTCAAGCTGAATAGATTATTTTTTTATTTAATTCTTCATATAAATAAGTTTAAAATTTTTTTTTGGATATTAAAATTTTGTATAGAGAAAAATTTAAATTTAAATCTGTTTAAAATAAATTAAAGCCCTTTAAATTGGAACAGGATTTTTTGTTCCAATTTAAAGCGGGGGAGATAGTCTTAATTCTAACATATCTTTCACCACCTTCTAAGTCTTTAGCTTTTTCTATCTTAGCTTGTAAGCCACCTTCATATTTTCCTTCATAGACTTCAAATGCAAGTAAACTTATTGAAGCACCTTGCTTAAGGTAAACCCCGTAGTCGCTAATCTTGAAGCCGTTAAATACACCACCTGTCGTAATTTCTCTTCTTTCATGGCTGATTTCGTTTACAACTGTGATTTCTCCTGAAGAGCTTGCGTGAATCCTAACAAATAGCTGTTCTGAATGGCTAAATTCATGCTGGCTCACTTTGTTAATAGTAAAGTGAGAGCTGCCTGCTTCTGATTTCCACCCAATCTTAAGCTTTCCGATTTTCAGTCCTCCGACTAAGCTGTCATTTTTAACCTTTCCTTCTAAAACAGCCAAAATTGTGACCATAGAGCACTGTGAGTTGACTCCGTGGAAAATAGAATTGTCTAACTTTATCCCTCTGTGAGTGATCAAAACCATTGAAAAAATCCCAAAAAAAACGCATCCTCCGTGAGCAATATTTTTATGAAAAGAAATTTGATACATAAGCTATAATTTTTTTATAATGAGATCTCGAACAATTCTGTTTAATTTTAAACAGCTTGCATTTAAAGCATAAATTTTACAAATTAAAATAATTTTTACTCTAAATTTTTGCGAATTGGGGTTATTGTTGAGATTTTGAAAAAAAATCTATTAAAATTTATATATAATAAAAATTAACCTGTGAGCGAGCAAATTTTTTTTTCGCTCACGAAGTGGGGAGTAAGGTGTTTAATAGTTCTTTTCTGTCTGCTGTATTTTCAGGATTATTTATCACGAAATGGTAAAGGCCGTTCTGGTAGAGCTCAGACTTGCCTGAGATATCTCTGGCTTTGAAGGAATTATCTTCTAAGGCTCCAAGTTTATAAAGTTGGACAGTTTGCTTTTCAGGCTTGACTGGTTCTTGCCAACTAATCACAGCATCTCTTTCTTTGATACCTTGCTCGAAGCATTTGACAATTTTTACAGCTGGGACATCAAGAGAAAGCAGTTCAGTTGCTAACAGTTGGTCAGCTTCTGCATACTGGGCGATTTTGGCTTGAGCTTCTTGTTCAGTCATTTGGACTTCTTCTTTAGCTTGTGGGTTCGCATGAAGTTTTTTGGCGAGTTCATTGATAATCTTGGAATAAACATTCTTGCTTGTAAACGAGAACGGCTTGCTACGATCTAGAATTCTCCTAATAATGCTTTCTCCCTCAGATTCTTGGACACTTTCTTTGGATTCAAGTATGTCTAGTATTGCGACCATAAAAGCGACATCTAGTTTGGCATATAAGATTCTCACATTTGCAATGGTCTCACTAGGAGCGAATATTAAATTTTCTCTGCTATCTTGAAGATTTTCCCAGAAAGAGACAATGACTTCACTGAGACTGTCTTTTTCTTCTGCAGTTAAATGATCATAGATCCTTGTATTGATTTGAGCCTCAAGTCCTTCAATTTTTTCTAGTGGCTCAGTTGCCATTGAGTCTTCGTTTACAGAGTAAAAGTTTGCGTTAGGGTGGTTGATTTCTCTGATAACTCCTCTAGGGATAGAAGAATTGCTAAGTCTTACCTGTGACAGGGTAATTGGGACTATTCCATAACCATCAAAGTTCTTTGAAGATGCTGATAACAAATAAATGGCTCCTGTATGGCGGGCTTCAAGCGGCTTGTTCTGGCTAATATTTGCTTTGCCATCTTGCAAGGTTTGTATTAAAGTTTCCACAAGCTCAACTCTCCACCTATCTACCTGGGCTAGAGAAAGAAGCAAGCTTTCTGCTTCATAAGCCCATCTCAAGGAAATTTCTTTAAGATTTTCGTGCTCATACCAGGTCACTCCGTTGCCAATCTTGCTTAACAGATAAGAAATAAGGTCAACTTTGGTGTCAGGGAGGTCTTGTAAAGATTCCCAATAAGGCACCAAGGTCTGTGGAGAATGCTGGGTTGGGATGATGTGCCTTAGGATTCTGGCTCCAAAAGTAACTATTTTAGAGGATGGGACTGCGAAGGTAAGCTGGAGAAGAGTCTTGAAATATGATTCACGGGCTAGAAGCTTAGGCAAGCATTGGGAACCCAAAGATCCATATAAGCTCCAAAGCAGTGAACCTAAATAATCAATTTGACTAGCAATTGCTTGGGAAGCTGTCTTACAAGTATGTGGCAAGTCTCCATAATATGACAAAGAGTCTTGGATTTCGTTATAAAATGAAGCGAATTTCTCATGGTCTCTATTGATTGCGTTAACAGTGACGTAGAAATCTAATAAGCCAGCTTCATCTTTGAACTCAGCTGGGGTGTTTTCTGGGATCTTATCTGCAGCAAGGATGCCAGGCTGCTCTGCTGTTCTGAATAGTTCGATGTAAGTCCTAAAGGATGCTCCTTCTGTTGGCTTTAATTTTCTCTCGAAGTTATCTATAACTCCATTGACATTTGTTAAGTCATAAGCGGCTGCTGCTTCATAATAGTCGTATGGCAGTTCTTGCCAGAGTTTAGAGCCATTCATGTATTCCTGGACATCTGCTGGGAATTGATCACTAAGTCCTTTAAGCACATGTAAGTACCTGAAGAAGTCATATTCTCCTCTGTTATTTTTATTTTCCTCGTAGCTTTCTAAGGTTTCTGCAATGGATCTTTCTAGTCTGTTTAAATCTTCTGGGGTCAAAATCCCTTTCATTGCAGGGTCAGCCTTTTCTATGAACTCATTGATGATGTCTTTGAGGACACAGCTGGAAAACTTCTCAGTCTCATGTCTGAACTGTCTAAGCCACTCTTGGACAGGGTTTCTTTTCAGTTCAGCTGGGATCACGTTTTTACCAATCCAACTGTCACCTCTGGCTAGCTGAGCAACTATCAAAGGACTTTCATCAGGGGCTGTGAATAGTTTATCATATTTTAGCTCGCTGAAAATAGTTTGCATAAACAGTTCTTGAATTAGTAGCTTTTTGGTTTCGTTTGTCTCTATCCACGATCCTGCAATTGAGTATAGCAGCTGCTTGAATAAGGCCCAGGACCCTTTGCTTAGTCTTGTTCTGAGCTCATCTCTTTTCTTTTTTTCTTCTTCTGGTTCTGGATCTAATAAGGTATCATACTCTGTAAAGGTAAACTCTAAAGTATCAGAAACTCCTGTCAGATATAGAGGTTTCCTCTATATAGCGCTGAAAGCGCAGACATTTTCCCAGGAGCTTTCCAAGTTCGTCGGACCAAATCGCTTTTTGGTCCGACCAAGGCATTGATTTGGTGCAACCAACCGATAAATTCCGATCAGAATTTATCGGCCTTACAGCGCCAAACATAGGAAGCTTCTATATTTGTTATTTGGTTTCTCGTCATCTCTTTTAACTAAAATGAATTTTGTCTCTCCTCTGAATGTAAATTCTCCGCAAGCGTCTTCATATCCTTCTAAATTTCTTTCAGATGACAGTACGGCTTCAGTAATAGGCTTTGAGCTTCCTGCCTTATCGATGACCAAATAAACTTTTGGCTCATCTGGCCTTTCTTCGAGCAGTATTTTAGTAGCGTTTTCTGGCACATCCGGCTCAGGAAGGACACCAAATCTAGTAATGCAAAGCTCTTTCTTGAATGGGCGGTGAATTTCGTCTTCTCCTATGTAGCCTTTGGCCCATTTTAGGAGATGAGTAATTGTGGTTGGGAATTGTTGCTCCAATATCAAGTGGCCGTCCGTTCCTTTTAATGGGCAGCTCATTGCTTCGAGGACAGTCTTACTTACTTTATTAACTGATATTTAAGGTGCCTGGTGTCGCATCATTTCTTATGAAGCAGCCATGGCCGAACAGGTGACGTCATGGGCCATATTTTATTTCAGACAGTTTAGAGAATGGCCGACATCCACTACTGAGCTTCTAGCCCCTCGCGTTGGCCTCACGTATGACTCAGCTCCAGAGTGTATTCCACTTAAAGGTCGCCCCTCAGGTGTGCTGGATGGATTAAACCCAAGCCTTCGCTACCCTTTTGACAACCAGGAGGCTGTGCAATTTCTCCTCTGTCCATTTTATGATTATGCTTCTATGCAGTCAAATAATGGGTATAGTCCGTTTGCTTCAGCTTCTTTGGTCTTGGCTTTGACAGTTCTTTTTGTAAAGTGCCATAGACTTGGAAGAAAGAATGCTGGACACAGTGAAGCAGTGTCGGGTCTGTTCCTTCTAGGCCAACCCAATAATGGTTTTTCTCACTTTTGATTTTCAATGAGTCACTAAAAGCTTTAACTAAGGCAGATTCTTGCTTATTGCTAGAGCCGATTAGGTTAGCAAACGAGAGGAATCCAAGAGTTCTAGCAATCCCTTTAGTTCTTCTTTTGTCAATAAGACTTACTATGGCTTCAACTGGGACTGAGGATTCCAAAAACTTGGTGACAAGATCAGCGACCTTCAAGAATTCTTTGACATCTTCGTTTTCTGGCTCTTTAGTTTTGGAAGCAAGACTTAGAAGTCCTTTAAGCTTAGATGCTGACTTGACAGCTTCTTTGACAGTTTTCCATTTGCTGCCAGATTTAAGCTTGCCTGAGTCTTGGCTCTGTATTCTTGCTACATTAGAAAGTAAATTTTTCATGACTTTGCTGACCCCAAGCTCATTCAAGCTTAGCTTATAGTCAGTTCCTAGTAACAAAGCGCATTTCGTCACAATATCTTTATTAATGTCGCTATAAGTAATATCTGGTTTGCCGCCATCCATAAGTTTTTGTTTCTGTTTCTGTGCCCAACCTCTAATAAGGCTGCTCTGCTTCACAATATATTTCATAGTAGCGCCTATGTCACTTGGAGCGTCAAAAATCTTATTCACAGTGTCAACTGCTTCAAAGAAGGCTGTATAAACAGCAAAAATCGCCCTTTCAGCTTGATCCATTTCTGCTCCTCCTATATTAGCGGCAGGTCCTACCACTCCTGACTTTTTCTTTAAATTAGCCCAAGCACTGGTAACTCTTTCGCTCCCTTCTATAAGTTCTTGCAAGAATGGGACACTAGAATACTTGGTCTGAGTTTCATGTTTCCCATACCCAGCTACATAGTCTCCTAAGGAAGTTGTGGTTGATAAGCTTTGTACTATTCTTTTCTTGATCGCTTCAGAATACACTGATGCTGTTAAAGCTTTTTTGGCTTTTTCAGTAAGACTGGCATTGGTGGTCATAATGAAGAGATGCTCGTTCAAAGGAGTTGGCTCTTTGACAAGGGTTAAAACACTGTCGTGGATTCCGTATTTTAAGAGAGGGTTGTTTAGCAATTTAGATGCTTCTTCGTCATCTGGGGTTAAATCCCACTGCCCTGAAATCAAGTTCGAGCTTATATAGCCGAGCAATGTAGAAGCGGCATCTTTGGTGGTGTCTGGCCATTGTTTGGTGAAGTAGCTTGCTTCAACTTCAGCCTTGATTTCGATTTTCCAACCCCAGTAGTTGACTGACCCATCAGAGTGGAAAGTGAAAAACAAGAGAGGGTTTTGAACTTCTACAGGCTGTTTAGGGAAATTTTCTCCTTCCCATCTAGCGAATTTGCTGCTTCTGTTCTGATCGAGCCAAAGTTCTAAGTAGTCACACCCGTTTTCTGTTTTACATTGAGGGTCGAACGTCAATAGATATTTCAGAGCCCTTGGGACTTTTACGAGATATTCTGTGTTTAGGCCGTCTGCATAGTTATGGGTCGACTCATAAATCTGTGGGATCCAGGCTGAACCTGTAGTCAATACTGATGGCTTAGGGAGGAATTTTCCAACACTTTGAATTAGGCCCTGCAAGCTTGATAAAACCTTCGCTAGGATGCTTAAATCCATCTTGCTGAGCATTAAGGAGTATAGAAGACCTTCCAGTAAATGCTGGAGAATAGTATCATTCATTTTGCTGCATAAATCGTCAGGGACGTCACCATCAGGATAAAGTGCTAAAATTTCTTTAATTACGCTGTCAGCGTTTTGGAAAAGCAAGACTGCGTAAGACAGCAAAATTTCTTGCCAGGCGCCTTCAAAGTTGGATCTTGCAGCTTGAGCAATCAAAACAGTCTGACTAGTTTCAAGCAATCTAATTAAGCCAGTTTCTGGGGCTTCGCCATGTACAACAGATTTAGAAGTTTTGGTTCCGAATTCAATGAGAAGCTCAAAGTAATGCTGGATCACTTTGCTGTGGTCGTCGCTAACAAGTTGAAGAGCTGGGAACAGTTTTTCAGGCTGAGCCATTTCTAAGAAAATTCTGTCTTGGAGCTGTTTAAAGACTCCTTCTATTTCTTTTCCACTTTTCTTATCCTCAAGTCTTTCAATTAAATATGACAATTTTTCTTGTGGTTCGCTGTAAAAGCAGTCAAAGCATAAACTAATGGTAAGAGTTGCTTCCTCACTAGCTTTGGTATTTGGAAGAATTGTCAAAATCTCAGTTGTGTGCTCCATAACTCGATTTCTTAGCAAAGAGTCAAGACCGTGGTTCTGATGGTGTCGTGATGCTAATAAATGAGCTCGTATTAACTGCTGAGTTGAAATAAGGGCTAGGTGGCAGTTTTCTTCACTCAATATATGAAATTCGCCACCTTTTATTATGTTGAGCAATGCGACAAAAATACTATCAAGTTGGTCGACAGTCAAGTATTGGAGATCTAAAGAAATTCCTCTTTTCTTAGGAATCACAATTTTTTTGCCTTTGCTTTGTAGGAGTTCCAAGGTTGGGGTGTTGACACAAGCAAGCTTGCTTACCCCTCCCTACCCTGAGCGAACAAATCCATTCGGAAAAAAGTATTTTATGAAAAAAAATATTTTGATATTTAAGTATAAAATTTTAAATGAAATCTCTAGCTAATTCTGTTTATTTTTAAACAGCTTGTATTATTTAGCATAAATTTTATAAAATAAATTAATTTTTATGAATTGTTTTTTTAAATTTCCACAAAATTCCATAAATTTTAGCTCGCCTCATAAGCGAACAAAATTTTTTTGTTCGCTCATGAAAGGGGAGTTAAAATAAAGCTCGAAATTTCTGCAGTGTTGGTAGTAAAAAAATCTTCTGAAGGACTATCACCATCTATCAGCTGATATAAGCGTGTTGCTTTGAATTCTTCTGTATCAACTGGCTTGTCATTTCCAAGTAAGCTAATAACGTCTTCAGGGAATTCTTCAGGAGCAATATTTTTTACCTTCGTGCTTCCAGCTTGTGTAGTGTAAATCCTGACGCAGTCTGGTAAAGGTCCATGGTTTCCTCTTGGCTCTCTGATCCCATTTTTGTAAAAAGTGACTGTTTTTTCATCCATGTTGAGGAGCATCCCAATTCTATCTCCTTGTTTGAATGGCTCCCATTTATAAATTTCATTGCTTCTGTTCCAAATTGAAGACTGGCATTGATACAGGAAGGAGCTGAAGTTGGAATCTGACCAACTTGACATTGAAGAGTATTTCGTATCCGCAACTCCCCAAAGGAAATTTTCAGTCGAAAGAGTTTCCATTATCATTTCATAATAATGGACACCTGAAGTAATTTCATCATTTCCTAGCGTAGTAGACCACCCACTTGTGCCAGATACTGAGCAATCATCATCTCCTATTACACTATTAGGCCCAACTTTGGTTTTGCACCATTTTGGAACATCTTCACGTGTCGCCACACCTAAGTTCTTGAGCGATTTCAAATGAGGGTAAATAATTTCTAATATCGGTCTTAAGTTATCATTCTTTGGCATCATTAAAAATCTCAAAGCAAGCACCAAGGTAGATGTCAAGCTGCCTGTGGTAATTGCCAAGGCAAAAAGAGGCGATAAGCTTGCCAATTTGTCTTCTTCAGTCACATTATCCACTTCTCCTTTCAGAATCGAGTCAAAGAACTGCGCAATGTTGTCAAGACTTTTAGAAATAGTCGGGTCTGAAGTCTGCAGTGCCATTGGAGGCATTTCTGCAAGGGTTTCTGAGGCTTCTCTTGCCACAAGCTGGTAGATTTCTGGGTTGATGCCTCCTACGCATTTCACAAGATATAAAAGTGTTCCTAACCCAAAGCGAACAGCTGCTTTGGCTACTGGTGGAAGTGCACCTTTGGTGGCTGTCAATTTGGTTTCTTCATGCTTGGAACGGAGCTTCCTAGTCTGTTCAAGCCTCAGAAGTGCTTCAAAAATGCGAGAAATGGCTTGGAGTTTGACAATGATCTCTTTTGAGCAGGGATCTTCGCCTTTTTTGCGTAAAATGTCATCAATTAAGTTTTTGATAGCATCTCCATGCTTTTCATGATGACGCTCTGTGACGCCAACGCTGTAGATCATTGACTCTTCTTGCTCAGTGCTTACATCTTCTTCTTTGGGCTTGACTTTGTCGAAGCCTGGGACCATGTAGTCTTCAAGATCAGAACGACAGAGAAGCTTGCCAGTGTTGAAGATAAGTGAAGGGTCGCCGAGGATTTCTAAGTCCTGCTTCATTGATTTTGACAAAGCATCAAGGTCTAAGCCTTCAACTCTTGACACGATTTCACTTGACGAGTTTCCCATTTATTTATTATAGCCAACCATCTTTTCAGATAACCTTATCGTCTCATAAAGTCCAAATGGATAGTTTACTTAAAATCTCTCAAATAATTTAATAAGTCTAAGGCTATGATAAAAATCACAATTTATTTTTAATAAAGATAAAAAAGGACCATGCTAGATGGCAATTGTCAGATCAGATTAGAAATCGATAGAAACAATGATGGAAGCAGTAATTAGAAACGCTGCCAAAATACTTGAAAACTTAAATATCGTTTATATATGAATTTTGAAATAGCATAGCATTAGAAAAATAGGTATGCTATATAACTGTAACCTTATCTAATGCTTAACTATCAAATATTTTGCTAAAAAGCTCATTTCAGTAAATCTCGACAATTATTTCTAGTTTTAATGAAAGGATTGATTTTTTGGTCGCCTGATAAACTTTTAAGATAGCTCTTTAGATATAACCAATTAAATGAGAGAAAATTAGCGTAGATCTGCTACTATATCTAAAAATCCATTAAGGTAGCAGGTTGAAATTACCCAACTCTTGCTATTTCTAATATGCTGAAGTTAAAAAATTAAAGAATTACTGACTCCCCCTTCCGTGAGTGAACAAAAAATTTTGTTCACTCACGGAGGGGGGTTAATTTTTTTAAAAAAATTTATACATAAATTTTATAAAAATTTTTTTTTTTTCGAAATTTAAAAAAAATCCTAATTCGCAAAAATTGGAAAGCAAATATTAATTTAATTTATAAAATTTATGTCTTAAAAAGCGATTTGTTTAAAATTAACATAATTAGCTCTAGATTTCATTATACTAATTATCATTATAATATCAAAAAAATTTTCCATAAAAAATTTTTGTTCACGCATGGAGGGTGGGTTTTTGGGCAAAAAATAGAGATTTTTCTAATGGTTTTTTTCACTCACGGAGGGGGGGGAGTGTGGGATTAACGAGCTGATTATTTTATTCTCATGAATTCATTATTTTAGTTCTCTATAAAAATATATATTTTTGTTAAATAATAAGGTTTTATAATGATTATTTGTTTAGTTCTAAGTTAGAGTATAAATTATCAATATCTATTGAACTAGAAGTCTCTTATAAACTCATTACGATCTGAAAATAGTTAATTTATATTGTATTAATTATAAATTTCTTATTTCTATTTGTATAAATTTAATAAAAATATGATTATTTTTATTTTACTTCAGGTCATTCTTGGCTCCCTTGTCCCTGATTCATTTGATTCTGATTTCAAAGACAATTTGATCTCCTACGTCAACAAAAACTCTAAAAAAGTCATACTTCAAGATCTACCCGATGGATCATTAAGATTTGTTGCTGTAAGTCCTATCAAAAGAGGTGACCCAGTGCTGGTGATGAATGGGTATTAGGATTAGGATTATTAAAGACATGTGCTAGTCATATTGTTAGCGCAGTCACCAAGACAGATTCGTCAGCTTTGCGACAATTGTCCAGTAGGTTTAGCCGTAGCCGGTGCAGTTGTCTCACCCTTGTCTTGTGGCTTTAGTCTTGAGTGGGCGGTTTATGATTTCTAATTATTCCAGGGATTAGTTTCTGGAGTCTATTGAATGCTAAAATTTCTTACTTTAACAGATAAGGGAAAAGATTGCTCCCCTAGCCAAAACCCAGGTTTCTCGCAAGTATGCCCGAGATTCTAAAGATATTACTGAGCACCTCCATTTCCAACAACAGGAAAGCAGCTAAAAACCTAAATATATACAGATTTGCTAGTCCTACACTTACTTCTCGGCTTGGAGTCCATTCCGGTTCGCCGTTGCCTTAAGGTTTGGACTGATTTGCCAAGAGGGCTGACTGGCACATATCGCCATTTGGTGTATATTATGTATGTTGATGAATGGGGAATACATAATTTCGACCTTTGAATCATTTTCCTTGATGCCTTACGTTTCTAGCAAGAAACCTGAAGTTATCCTTATGGCCCGCATTCTCTATGAGAAATTCATGGCTCCTAAAACTTCATTTACCAGCCTATATGTCGGCCTATATCCTACAGATTTTCATTTATATCAGCTATGAAATAAAAACGATACTGACGAATTCAAAACCTATAGAAATTTCAATACAAGGTCAGAAGCCATGGTCGATATGAATACTACTTATGACGTCTATATAGAAAGCATAAAGGATGCCAAAATCGAGATCCCAGAAGACATGAAAAAATGGGAGAGCTGGGTATGGGCGTACTGCATAATGACCAAATACTCACTTAAAATCCCTAAAAATATTTGGAAACAGCTGAAAAACTACGAAGTTGGCCCTACAGATCATGTGGTGGATGGATTAGTTATTATACCTTTGATTGAGAGGCCACCTCATTCTCCATTGCCTTTAATATACAGAAATGATACTGAGTTCAACCCTTTAGTGACTGATAAAGGGAGTGTTTACTTATTAGCAGATAGAAATCAGTCAGTAGGATCAGAATTAGTTTACTCTCACAGATTAATACCAAATATAGGGACTTTAAATTTCTATGGGACTGTAATAGAAAAAAACTTAGATGATAGCTTTCCTTTAACGGTCTATAAAGCTGACGAGTGCTATGGGACAAGGATTGGGCTTTCTCAATGTGAATACAACTTAGTGCCTATTGATTTTGATAAAGGGATGTTTAGATTTTTTGTAGACCAAGCTAAAGATAGAATTGAAGGATATAGAAGATATAGAGAGGTTTTGAGTGCTGTCATTTTCAAAAATGAGCTAAGGACCTTGAGAAGAGAACTGGAAAAAGAGAAAGAAGAGAGAAATCAGTTGAAGCTGAAATATTATATAGCTGAGCATGTTACGTACAGAGAGCACTTAAAAGTATTAGAACGCAGCTTTATGAAAGAACTATTGGATTATTAGTTAGTTCTAATTATTTTAATTGATTTCCTCTTAATAGTTCGCTTTATTGTCGTTGTCACTGTTTCTCTTGCTTTAGGGCTGTTTTCTTCTTTGTCTAAAGCTCTTAGAGTCTGAAGCCCAGCTAAGCTTTCACTTCCCCATGCCCAGTTAAAAGTCTCTAAGCCTGTATCAACTTCAAATTGTTCTAGCTGAGGAATATGAAAAACGCCATAGCCCATTTTCCCTACTCCATATCTTAAAACAACCCTACAAATCGCATGAAAACTAATATCGTCAGAACTGCTTATTTCTCTAGCTTTCTTATATAAAAAGTCAATTTTATCTTGAGGCAAACTAGGGTCAAGCTGAAGAATTATTTCTTTGAATTGAATTTTATTGAATGCGGATCCTTTTTGCTGGATAACTGTACTTAGATATGCTGCATCTTTTGTTTGTTTAGCATGGAACACTTCAATTAAAACAGTGAGAAATTGTGAGCCCGTAATTAAAAAACTACTGTCATTTATCATTGCTTGGTAAACAGAAAAATCAAATTTTTCAATAAATTCTGTTTCTGTTATAAACCCATTTTTATTCTTATCGATCGATATAAACATTTTTTGCATTTCTTCATCAAATGCCCATAACTGGGTTTTCGCCTTAATTCCTTGAATAAAATGCTGCATATCAACTTTCCCATCCTCATTTATTTCATTAAATAAAGCTCTAGGCTCTATATTCATATTTTTGAATTGATGAAGAAACCTAAATAGAGCGATTTCTTCAGAAAATTCTGGCTTGAGCAATTTTAGGGTCAAAATTCCGCTTTTTTTATCATCAGAAAACAGCTTGACAATAAAATCAATTAAATCAGGTAAAAATATTTCCCCTCCAGAGTACTCTCTATATTCAAAATTTTCGAGCCTTGGCTTAGCTGCATTAATCAACTCATTTAAATCATGCTTGATTTTTGTCAAAAATAAGCCTAATTGATAAGGGATTGGGTCTTTATGATATATCTGCAGCATTCTGCATATGAAAGATCCATAGAAATGCTTTTCATGGTACAAAAAGTTGAGCGTCTGCATAATATTTGCTATATGTTTCACTGCAACTTGCTTAATTGTGTATTTTTTATTCAAATACTGATAAAAATAGTCAGGGATTGTGCTTAGTTTTATTTTTTTCTCAAAATCATTTACGTCCTTTTGGTATTTAGCTTCCATAAACTCCTCAAAGAAATCGAATAATAGAGGAAGGTCTATAGAAATCTCTTTGGCTTCATATTGGTGCAGTTCCAGCTTGGAATTTCGTTTAGGGATCTCGTCAGTAAGAATTTGTTTAGCTGTTTGAATATTTTCTTTGAAATCTATAGACTTTTCTGGTGAAAAATAGCTTGCCATACTAAGTCTTGGAGAAAATGAAAATCTTAAAGATTCTCGAGGAGATGGAGAAAGGAGATCAAAAGAAAGAGCTGGTACTTCGGTGAATTTTTTCCATTTAAGGAATGATAAGAGTATTCTGAGACGGCCAAGGAATATTCCTCTTATAAGTAGATGCTTTAGTAAAAGCTTCCTTATTTTTTCTTTTGACTTATTTAATTCTGTATTTAACTCTTCTTCAGCGCGCTTTGAATTATTTAATTCTTCAACTTTCTTGTGCAATAGATCAGTGAGATTATTTACAATTCCTTCTTTTCCGCCATGCTCAAATCCTTCTATTTTAGCTTGGAGTATTTCATAGTCATTATTGTTTTCTTCTAATTTCTTTATTTTTTCTTCGAGGATGTCTTTGGTTTTCAATGTCTCTTCTTTTTCTTTGAGGTCATATTTTAATTCATAATTATTTTGCTGCGCTTCAGCAAGTGATTTATTTGAAATTTCTAGTTCAAGTCTTAATGTGTGGATGATTTTAGACAACTTGCTATTTTCTTCTCCAAGTTTCTCAATATGTTTATTTTTTGCATCAATTTCTTTTGCGTTTTCTTTTAATGAATTAAAGTTTAGTTTTGGAATTTCTGGCTTTTCTTGAGCAGTTTCATACTGCAAGATGAGTTTTTCATTAAGTTTTTCTAGTTTTTCTATTAATTCTAATAAAGGGTCTTCCAATTTGATATCCTGAATCTCATCCAAGCTGATATTAATAGTTTTTGAAATATTTTCTGTAAGATTATCAACAGAATTTAGAAGTATCCTCATATCTTTATCTTCATTTGCAGGCTTTTTGCTTGATCTCACCTTTTGCTTGGTTTGCTTACTCCCTTCGAGAGCCAACAAAAAATTTTGCTCACTCATGGAAGGGGTTAATTTTTCATAAAAATTTATATATAGTAAAAATTTTTTTTCGAAATATAAAAAATCATAATTCGAAATAAAAAATAACTCCGAGGCGACATCTCCTGATGGAGCTTTGGACCGGCGAGAGAGGTGGCGAAATGTGCCTTTAGGCTCAAGTAGACTGTCTCAATGGGAAGCTTGCCGAAGCAGGGTGTTTTGTTTCTCCCCGAAGATTTTCCCTATCCCTGCCAGATGGGCTAGACAGGTTTTGCCTACCACATGGTCTTTCCTCATCGGGACCATCGGGGCGCTCGTCTACTCAGGGTGCCTAACCTCCTGAACAGGTGGTTCAGGTAGGAAATCCAAAATGGCGTCAAGGCATTTTTGGAATTGAGGCAGGCGTATGATCAGTGCCTACGGGAGCGCTTATGGCCGGATACTTAATAATCTAATCTAATTCGAAATAATTTTAAAGCAAATATTATTTGTGAAATTTATGTTTTATAACCCAAAATGTAAAAACATTCAACAGGGCTAAATATTTCATTAAAAAATAATTATTAATTATTTTTTCATGAAAATTTTTATATTAATATTTTTTTGTTCGCTACTGAGAGTGGGCTTTCACCCAAAAATAGGGATTTTTCCAATGTTTTGCTTACTCATGGAGAGGGGGAGTTAGGCTTTTTAATAGTATGCATATTTGCAATCACTTCATCTTCTTCTCCTTCTTTTTGTTTTGCTTCAATATTATAAGCCAGAATTAAATTGCACTTTTCGGATTCTAATAATGAAACTATTTGATCATTGTTATCTTCGTCTTTATATAAATCATTATGAATATTCTCAAAATCTACTGCAAACTTTCCCTCAAAATCTTCAATCTTGTCTTTCAGCTGCTCAAAAATAGTTTTGCTAACTTTCAAACATTCATTTATTCTCGGATCAATTCTTTCCTGATTTTTAGGCTGAAATTTATCAAAATTCTTTTTTAACTGGCTTATTTTTACTCTTATTTCTATCATCGGCTCAGAATCTTTAATATTTTCTACATCTTTTACTAAATCTGGGTATTTCATCTTAATTATCCCAAGCATTTCATCAAAAACTTCAATATTTTTAACTGGAATTTCTGGCTCAATGTCAAATTTCCGCGGATTTTTGACAGTGTGCATTTCATCGAAATCCATTTGGTCGAAAATTTTTGATAGTGCGGATATTTGGCCGAAAATTAACAGTATTTTTCGGTCAAATGTCCCACTATCAAAAATTTTGGATCAATTTTCGTCCAAAAATTTTTCGGTGAAATGGACACTATCAAAAAGGCAAATCATTTGATCTGCACCCGGAATTTCTTGCTTATCTAATATCTCCATTTTTTTCGTTTCCATACCTTCAAGTGTGTTTTGATGCTTTCTTAAATCATCAATCAGGTTAAAAATTGTTGCAAAATGCTCTCCTTCAGAAGGTTCAGCGTATGTTACGCTTAGAAAAGTCCTTCTTTTAATCACTTTTTTCTCATCAGAAGGAATTGTGAAAATAGTCGTGATCTTTTTAAGAGTATTTTCTGATTTATCCTCAGAATTAACCAGCAGTGTAATAATGTTTTGCAAGGCTTGGGAAACTTCTTTGAGACATTCATCATTATTTAATATATCCCAGATAAATTGAAGCTGGTTTTTTAAGCAGTCAATAAGTTCATCTTCAGGGGTTTGTGAAGGAGATCTTCTTATGCTTCTGCTCACTCTTATATAAGGCTCAACTTTAAGATGAAAATCTTCTTGTGATATAGACTGTGGAAGTGTTAGTTTTTGATATGCGGTTGTTGTGATAGACTCTACAAGGTCCAATATTCCATTCCAATCATCACCTATTGCTGGCTTAGGCTTTGGACTTAATGCAGGGCTCCTGCATGGACTTGGAGTCCTTGGGCTTAATAATTCAGGACTATGCACATAGTCAATCTCTTTAATCTCAATAGGATGCACTTCGCTTATATTAATTTCGGGCTCATAATGTGGTACTGCATTATACATTTTTCCATGGAGATTTGCATGTTTTGATATTAATTCAAGCATCATGCTAAGCTTCAGCATGTCTGAATCATGAACTTTTTCTAATTCAAGCCTTTGTTTTTTAAGTCCGTTAGTATCTTCAATTAAGTCTCTAATTAATGATGATATACTCATCTCCTCTGAGAGGCTCGGTATGGAGATTGAATGCTGAAACTTTCCTGTTGGTTTGACATTTCAATTTGGTCAAACTAACTGGAGAGAGACTCATTTGCAGCTCTCCAGTTGGCTTGACAATCCGAGTTGGCCAAACCAACTAAATAGTTTTCAGCCTTCAATCTCCAGCCAACACTGGACTACTCTTAGAAGATAGGTATATATGAACTTTGTTTAGCATATTTTCAGTAGTATCTTCACATTTTTCTAGCGTAGGCGCTACTTTATTGAGTATGTTGCCAGCTAGCTCACTACCTTTAATACCACTAATTAATTCTTTTTTTAGAGATTCATGCTGTGACAGTAATGAGTATGAATTCTCTAACCCCTCTACGTGAGCGAACAAAATCATTGGGAAAAATCCCTATTTTTGATTAAACCTCAGGAGCGAACAAAAATTTTTTTAATCATGAAAAAAATATTTCGATATATATGTGATACTTATTATAACGAAATCTCTAACTAATTCTATTTAATTTAAAATAATTTGCGTTATAAAACATAAATTTTGCAATTTAAATTTTACTTATTTTAAAAAAAATTCAATATAAATTTTTATATTACAAAAAATTAACACCCTCCATTAGTTGTTCACTTACGCGGGGTGAAGTAAGCATTCTTCAAGCATTTCTCATTTCTGATGCAACGTTTTTTCTTTTGTAATTTCCCTAGCTGATTTATCTAATTTTATACGATAATTTGTTAGTGTTTCGTAGGTTCTATATAGCTGCCTATTTGACCCCGAAAATACATCGATCATAAGACGCAAAGTAGAATCTGAGCCTTTTAAAGCTTCTGAAAAACATTTGATAACCTCTGGCATCGTTGTGCATTCTGGGACATGGTCTATCAGTAAAGTATGAATCGCACAAAAAGAAGCCAAATTTTGTGACATCTGTTCAGAAAATGATTTAAATAAATCATTCTTTATGAAAATATCTGAATTTGAGGATATTTGTCCTGAAATTAAGCTGAGTTTTGATAAATCGTTAGAAAAAGATATAATTTTTTCAGATATTTCTTGGTCTTTTAAATTCAGAGAATTAGATAGTGAATTTAAGCATTGTAATAAGCCCCCGTTTACAGAAATGAGGTCTTGCACACACGTTTCTCCACTATAAGGCTGCTTAAATGACAAAGATAAGTTATAGAAAACGTTATCCAGCTCGCTTAAGTATGATAATATTTTACCAATGCTTCTGAAAGATTTAGGACCATTGTTATCAATTTGCGGTTTTCCTTTGAACTTTTCGATATTTCTGATTGAATTCTCGTATTCTCTTAAGTGACTTTGGAGTTTAGATGTAATAGAATTTAATTCGCTTTCTAGTAAAATGCTTTTTTCTTTTTCATTTAAGGCTGCTTTTATTAATAGTTCTAAGTTTTGTAGGTAAACTTTGCTTACTTACTTAGTTACTTACTCCCCCCCCCCCCCCTCGTGAGCGAACAAAACCATTAGAAAAATCGCCATTTTTTGACCAAAAACCCTCCGTGAGTGAACAAAAATTTTTTTAATAGAAAAAATTTTAATGGAAAAAAATTTTGATATATAAGTGATAATTAGTATAATGAAATCTAGAGCTAATTCTGTTTAATTTTAAACAAATTGCGTTTTTAAAACATAAATTTTGCAAATTAAATTAATATTTGCTTCCCAATTTTTGCAAATTAGGATTTTTTTAAATTTCGAAAAAAATATTTTTTATAAAAATTTATATATAAATTTTTTTTAAAAAAAAAAATTAACCCCCCTCCGTGAGCGAACAAAATTTTTTTGTTCGCTCACGGAGGGGGGGGGAGTTAGGTATTTAAAGCGTCTTCCCTCTTCAGCAGGATGATTTAGGCATGCATAAGCCCATCTTTTTCTCCCAGTTTGGTGACGTCAGCAGCCATCCTGATCTTGCAGGCATTCCAGAAGACGCATCTCGCCAAGCCAGAAGGTCCGCACTGGCCTCGTTACCTCGGCCGAACTTGACTTCTGCGCGTGTTCCGCCTAAGGGTCACCCTCCTCGGGTGTGTCAATCAGAAAACCCATATACCTCCTAACACCCCTGGACTAAAGAAATACCCTATGCGGTATTCCATATTGGTGTTGCGGATAAAAATCCAAGTGGAAAACTGAACCCCATAATAATAAAAGCGAAGGAAGGAATAGTTCTCGGAGAGAACTAATTCCGATCGTAGCCATTTTATTATTATATAGGTAAACTTTGCAAAATTCTTTATCGTTAGCTGGATTTGTGGCTTGAATAGGCTCAATTTCAAATTTTTGTAATGCAAGGTCATATAAGTTAGTAGGCAAAATACTTTCTCTTGTAATTTTTGGGTTTTTTTGCGATTTGCCATATGTATTGCTATCAAGTACCTTGGTGATTTCCTCGTATTTTGATTGGTTGAGGATTTTAAGTTCTGAAAGAACAAATTTTAAATTTTGATTGAGGATGACGTTTTCATTTTCAAGAGCCTGGGCTGATTTTAATAAACTTTTTGACGATCCTGCTGCAAGTGTATCATAAATTGTAGGAGGAAAGCTATAGCCTAATAAGCTTTGGGCTATAAATGAAAGTGCTGATACTTTTTCAGACATTTATTGAAATTGAGATCTAAGGCAGGGTTGAATAATATCAAACCATAATGATTAAGGTTTTAACTCCCCCCCCTCCGTGAGTGAAACAAAAAAATTTTGTTCACTCACGGAGGGTTTTTTTTTTTAAAAAATTTATATATAAATTTTCTCAAAAATTTTTTTTTTGAAATTTAAAAAATCCTAATTTGCAAAAATTTGAAAGCAAATATTAATTTAATTTATAAAATTTATGTTTTAAAATGCAATTCATTTAAAATTAAACAGAATTAGCTCTAGATTTCATTATATTAATTATCATTTATATATCAAAATTTTTTTCCATAAAAATTTTTCTATTAAAAAAATTTTTGTTCACTCACGGAGGGTGGGTTTTTGGGCAAAAAATGGCGATTTTTCTAATGGTTTTGTTCACTCACGGAGGGGGAGGGGGAGTAAGAATTAAAAAGTAAAATAAATAATTTCAAATTTAAAAGACCTTTGAGCATAAAGATTATGCTTTATATTTTCTCATCAATTTCTTTAATATTTGCTTGAGAAGCATACGATATGACGTGAAAATATGAGCAATTAATTAGATGCTAATCTTTAGTCATATTTCAGAGAAATTATATATAGTCCTTTCCCGGCTATATTATAGTTTGCATCAAAATTTTCCCAGCTAAGTCGATTTATGCTCTTTTGTCATTGATTTATCTAGAAAAATTGTCAAGATAAGTCAAGTCTGCCATATAATAAATATTTTTATAGAAGCAATTCAAACTTTTCAATAAATATAATATTGCTATTTGCAGATTTTTGAGCTTTACCACCTAAGTGTGGAATTTTTTTTCCGCGTGTGAAAAGGTGTTTTTCACGTGTGGAGCCCTTTTGATTTCACATGTGGAATCCCTCTTTTCACACGCGGAAAAAATTCCACACTTAGGTGGTAAAGTTCAAAAATCTGCAAATAACGATATTTAAAATTAGACTTAATTAATTCAAATGCTTCTAAAAGGATATAAATCCTAAAGATAGGACTAGATCTCGATTTGCACTTAAATTTTATATTTCTAACTAAAAATAATGGCAAAACTTGAGTATCAATAGCTTTTTTGTAATATATTAAAATTCGCTTCTTATTAGCATATTTATTGTTTAAAACTAGAACACATCCCAAAAAATTAAATGTTTTTGGCCCTATTTAAGTAATAAAAAAAGGATTGGATATTTTCGAGAAGCGCAGACCTCTCATATTGATAGCAAATAAACGCATTTAGTCTCTTTTAAACTTTAAAAATCACTAAAATGGAAAGAAGTAAATTAAATTATTTTGCTATAGGCGGTGAAATTCCCAAAATAAATTTAAATTGTAACAAGTTTAGAATTAATTAAATTGCTTCTTGAATCTGGATTCAGACTTTATTTACTCACAAAATTGTCTACTGCTAATAAAATTGCTCTTGGGTTGCTTCGCTTTATTAAGCTCTCTTTCTTAGGTAGGTCATCGAAATCCCATCGGATATTTGATGACGTGTGAGATAAAGGCAAGTCCCGGGAAAAGTCAAAATTGTAATGCATAGAAGCTTGATCAATTGTTTTCTTCAGATCAGACTTCATTATGCCCATCCAGTCCTCAATTACTCTATCTGTATTTGAATCTTCGACAGTGTTCATATTTTTTACAGCATTTTTGCATCCTACTAAATTATGCCAAACAAAATTAAAATTTTTGATATGATTAAAAAATAGAAATAAATATTAAGTTTTTAAGTTTATTAAAATAAATTTAGCATTCAATAATTTTTCCATTCTTTACTTATGAATTTTAAAGAAAAAAATTTTGGCCTTAGTTAATAAAGAAATTATTCGACCATTTTATTAGTAATTTCTTTCTATTCATTTCTGTTGCAAAGCAAATAATCTCCATGAATGGCAAATTTGAAACTTTTAATCTAACAGTTAGGCATAACACAGGTATGACGTTAGATCTTCCTGGGCTATAGGAGAATAATAATATGGGTTGCCGCTTTCTCAAGAGCCATCAATAGAGATTTAGTATCTCATCTTTTCTTAAGAGAACAGAAATTAAAGAAAAAAAATTGGCAAGAAAAATTTTAACATTATAGCATGCTTGAGTGCGATTAAACAAATCGAAATTATATATGTAGAATCAGATAATCATATCCTTATAAATAAATTTTCTTATAATGGGAAAATTATAATTGCTTATATTAGTGTTGCATAAAGGCATATGAGCATGCAAAAGTGCTATAATAATTCTGGGAATATAGTTTACGTTCTACGTTTATTATTAAGTCCCAATATAGATAATTTAGGCAGCATTAAGCATAATTTTCTTAAAAATAAGTAGTTAAGATGGCATGAATTTTAAATGAATTTCATTTAAAATCATTATTTAAATTGAATTTAATTATGCCTAAATTGGTATTGGGACAGAATAAAACGCTCTTAGTTGTATCTGGATTGCTTAAAAATTAAAGTGAATTAAGCTATACAAAATGCTCTTCAGGTGTTTTGATGTTTGATTTCATTATAACCAAAAAATTCAATAGCTTTGAAGTCAATTCAATTGCTAACTCCCCCCCCCCCCCCCCTCCGTGAGCGAACAAAAAAAATTTTGTTCGCTCACGGAGGGGGGTTAATTTTTTTTTTTTAAAAAAAATTTTATATATAAATTTTATAAAAAATATTTTTTTCGAAATTTAAAAAAATCCTAATTTGCAAAAATTGGGAAGCAAATATTAATTTAATTTGCAAAATTTATGTTTTAAAACGCAATTTGTTTAAAATTAAACAGAATTAGCTCTAGATTTCATTATACTAATTATCACTTATATATCAAAATTTTTTTCCATTAAAATTTTTTCTATTAAAAAAAATTTTTGTTCACTCACGGAGGGTGGGGTTTTTTGGTCAAAAAATGGCGATTTTTCTAATGGTTTTGTTCGCTCACGGGGGGGGGGGGGGAGTAAGAGAGATTATTTTTATTAGTAGGTAAGGGCTAGCGTGAAAATAAATTTCTACTATAAAAGTGGTTTAAATTCTATTTAGCTAGAATGATAAAAATTCACTCTCCTTTATCCTGTGCAAAATGCCATGGTTCAAAAATTTCCATAGTTTAGAGCATAGAATTCATTGACTTTTAAATTATATGGCATTTACATATATTAGGAAATCAGCACTCTTTAACTATTTAAGGTATTAGTGAGTTAATCAACTATTGGAAATAAGTTTTAAAATCATTTTAATATTTAACCTTTGAGTTTCACAGAATTTCAGACTGAAAAAATTGTAATTACTGAGGTTACTTTTGAGAAGGTCGCTTATAACGATGACCCCCCCTCAATCTTTATGTCTACTGCAACAAAAATTTTTCGAAAAAATCTTCATGCCTATTGCAACACAACATTTTTAAAAAAAAAAAATTAATGCATTTTTCTCTAGGTGAGTTTCTAAAAAAGACATAAAATAGCGCTGCTTTAGGCGTGCCAATGACCTTCTCATCGAGATTTGGACGGCTATTGTCATCACTCGCCATTTTATTAAACTTATCTAGCTAAAAAGTACGGAAAAATTTAAGATGCGCATCGAAAATTTGTTGCAAGAGGATTAGGATTATTACAGACAGGCGCTAGCCATATTGGTGACGCAGTCACCAAATACTTCCTGTACGGAAGGTTCTACCGCTTTTCGACTCTAGCCCAGAGGTCTATCCCTCTTACGAGAGTGCCCTTCGGTACCTTCTGTCTCCTCCTTACCTTGCGGCTTCAGTCTTGAGTGGGCGCTTATGGATTTCTGCGGCCCTACTACAGGCGATTGGAGTAGCTTGATTCCAAGGATCCTTGGAGTCTATCGGGTGTCGAAGTGCCTTTCTTCAACAGATTACAGGAAAAAAAACTATTCCTCTGTGGCCTGGGCCGAAACCCCCAATTTCTCAGTAGAGGAATGCCCATGGGTCCTCGGATCCAAAGGGACGTTGTTGAGCACCTCCATTTCCAGAAAGCAACCAAAATCTACACTTCTTAAGCCTGCGTCTTAATTCTCAGCTCGGAGTCCATCCCAGTTCGCTGTAGCCATAAGGTCTGGACTGCTGCGCCAAGAGGGTAGGTTGACACGTGTTGCCATTTTAATGTATATAATTTGTTGCAAGAGACATGAAAATTTTTTTTTATATAAAATTTTATATTAAAAAATTGCATTTTTGTTGCAATAGACATGAAGATTGAGGGGGGGTCATCGTTATAATCGGTTTAATTATTCTGATGAAATATAAAAATTGAGAGAATTTAGTCAGGAATTTGCAATAAATTAATCGAGAAAAGCACTTTTTCTAGCTAAAATATATCCTATGCATTTAATTATATAAAATACATTCTAATATCTAATTTATTTTAGTATTCCAAAACTTATAATAGCAGAAATATTATTTTATTCAGAGAATAAATATTATTGAAATTTATATTCTTTTATATAAAAATGTGAATTTTAGCTATCGCAAATAAACATATAATAAATTAATATCACTTGCTATTTATTTTACTGAAAATGTAAATAATTATTTTAGAATGTACTTAGATAAGAATGATATCTATATTCAGTTATCTTTAGTATCTTCAGTATCGCTTACCTTAATCCAAGTCCTATTGCAAAATGATCTAGAAAATTCAAGTGCATCATACATAGAATGGCTTCAAAGAGGCCGATCTCTCGAAATGGATCTTACATTCCAAATTCTGGGGATAGCTACTGAGATTATCTTTGTCATGGGGAGCATCATTATTTACCTCTCATATGATCGGAAAATTGGTGCCGTCTCTACCTGTGCTGGCATATTTGGAGGAGCATTTTCTGCCTTATTAAAGCTGATTTTTACCCAGCCTCGACCATACTGAAAATATTCTGAAATTCATGCATTAGACTGCACCAAAGATTGAGGAACTCCATCAGGACACTCCTTATCAGCTGGATGTGTAATTTTATATATTGGAATGCTATGATTGCAGTCTAAGAGACACACATCTATATTAAAATGGCTTTCTATCATTTTAGCTTCTTTTATCACAGGACTAAACAGAAATTTTATGGGCGCTCATTTTTATTTTCAAGTAGTTTTAGGATTTTCTTATGCCATGCTCATAGTATCGATTTTGATCCACCCTAAAATTGAGAAAATTCTTTTCAAGCTTAACAATAGAAGAATAATAATTATTAATGCGACTGCAATATTCCTGGTATTTGGAGCATTAATGCTTTATTTATTCAGAAATCCATATTGGGATGATGAATGGAAAAAAAATTATGAAAATAAATGCGATGGAAATTTAGATTCAAAAATTGCATCACAGATAGATTTAGAAACTGCAAGCTTATTCAATGCAATTCCTGGATTTGTGTGAGGATTTTATAAGAGCAAGGACTTAACAGTGCCAAAACTGACATGAAAAAATATAGGAACTGTTGTTGGGATGGTAGCTATTTTGAGCGGAATTTTGTATGGGATAGAGTCTTTATTAGTATACTTGATAACTGGCCCTGAAATTGTGGCTCCTTTATCTTTCTTGATGTATGGATCAGGAGTTTGTGTAGGCTATTTGATGCCGAAGATAATCTCTAAAATAATCAAAGCAGACAACCCAAGTATGGAAAAACTTACAGAAAGTGATGATTTAATTGAAGATATTAGTATATAACAAATTAGGATAGAATATAGTATAATTACATGTGAATAAGTGATAATTTTTTATTTGATTTTATAAGAAAAATTGAATTTTTAAAGATTAAAATTAAATAAAATGATCTTTGCTTTTAGGAAATTGGAAAATATATTTCTCAAGCAGAGCTTATGGCATAATCAATTATTAATAAAATTTTCAGCTTTTTGCGAAATTAATCTAATTATTATTAACTAAATTATTCAAACCTTACCGCTTATAAAATATAATGAACAACGCTGATATGGTTGGAACTAAGTTTATTATTTCAGAAAAAGAAAAGGCTCTTAGAGATAAATTTTTTCGTTCTCAAGCCTCGTCAACTCCTACAACAAAACCGATTCAAAAACCTGCTCCTGAAATAAATCAAAAATATCATGATTTTCTAGATGAAATGCAAACAACTCTTAAACAGCAAGCAACAGGAGCTTTTACAGGCGAATTGCTGCAAAAGCAAGCTTTAATTATGCAGCAGCAGGTTCAAATCCTCAAGGCAGGCCAATCAGATCACAAAAAAATAATCCAGGCTATAACTCATAAACCAAATCCAGTTTTATCTAACTCCCTCCTCCTCCGTGAGTGAACA
The DNA here is from genome assembly GCA_914767885.1 of Blepharisma stoltei. Taxonomy (NCBI): domain Eukaryota; phylum Ciliophora; class Heterotrichea; order Heterotrichida; family Blepharismidae; genus Blepharisma; species Blepharisma stoltei. The sequence goes on from CAJZBQ010000053.1 coordinate 1,862,590, forward strand.
AAAAAATTTTGTTCACTCACGGAGGGGGGTTTATTTTTTTTTTTAAAAAAACATTTATATATAAATTTTATAAAAAATTTTAATTTCGAAATTTAAAAAAAATCCTAATTCGCAAAAATTGGAAAGCAAATATTAATTCAATTTGCAAAATTTATGTTTTAAAAAGCAATTTGTTTAAAATTAAACAGAATTAGCTCTATATTTCATTATATTAATTATCATTTATATATTAAAACTTTTTTCCATATAAAAATTTTTGTTCACTCACGGAGGGTGGGTTTTTGGGCAAAAAATAGCGATTTTTCTAATGGCTTTGTTCACTCACGGAGGGGGGGGGAGTAAAGAAATTTTAGCTGAGCTGATAGAACCTCTAAACAGACAACTTCAAGAAGTAAAAAGGCTTTATCAAGAAGACCAGGTAACAACCAAAAATTTATTCAGTCAAGTAAATGAAATTAAAAGTGTCTTAGAAAATGATGAGAAAATTATTGAGCCTAAAGAGTCTGTCATCATTACTAAAAAGTCAATAGAAAATATCAAGCAAGAAAAAACAAGACCTGGGACTATACAAAAAGCACAGCCAAAAGGCAAAGAGGAAAAAGTTAAAAATGAGTTAGAAATTATAAACAAAGACACAAAAGAAGTCGAAAAAGAAATAGATGGAAGACTTGATAGAATTTTAGAAAAAGTAGAGAAAATAAAAAATATACCGATGAAGCTGGATAGTGAAGTAATGCCTATTGATGTTAAGCAAATTTTAGGAGAAATGAATTATGATGTGCTGCTGGAAGAGTTAAATATGTATAGAACAGTTAAAAATGATTTAATTCGGGAATATCAGTCATGTGCTTTGCTATACCCAAGGAAAAAACCGGAAAAAGCGAAACCTGAAGAAGCTAAGAAAAGGAAAAATGAGAAAACTATTGCCAGAAAAGTGCAAGTTCCGAGCTATAAAACAAATAATAGTTCGCTGAAGCCAAAATCACTCCAAAATATTCGTACGAAGCCTAAGGTTATAGAAAGCATGACAAAAAAGAAAAGCATCCCTAAGTCTAAAAATATTCTTCTTGTAAAAGCCGAAAAGTCAGAATCAGAATCCCCAGAACCTACTGATAGATCTCTTCAAGAAACCTCTGAGCCTATCATTCCTTCCCCAAAGCCTCTTCCTAAGCCTGAAACTGTTTCCTTTCCAACCCAAACCTCTCCTCACCAATCTCTCGAATTTCTCAAAATACAGCATGAAAACCCCAATCCTTTCGAAACTCGCCCTGGCACAACAACTGGCAAACTTACTGAAGAAAACCTTTCAAGCTACATTTCTCCTCCTTATCTTCCTCAATTTCAAACCTCTGCACCTCTACGGGGAAATCTCGAAGAACAAACCATTGATGCCATTACGGGTGCAAGTCCAATGATAGTGCCTTTTTGATAGTGTCCATTTCGCCGAAGTACTTTTGGCCGAAAATATTTAAATAATGCACCCATTTTGTCGAAATTTAACATTTTTTTCGGTCAAATGTCTCACTATTTGAACAAATTTTGCTCTATGAGATGACGCACTATCAAATTTCCGCCGTCATTTGACATTGAGCCACCATTACAGCTTATGTGCTTAATCAAACTTTAGGCACCACCCAACGCTTAAAATTAACTTTACAAGAAAATCCTTCATCTTTATTGGGTGTGGAAGAAATAAGTGAGCTTGTAAAGCAAGGCTTGCATTTCGATCCAAATACGATAAGTAACATAGGGAGAGAAATTATTTTAGAAAAAGTGAGAGAGCTGAGAGAAGAAAAGGAGAGGAAAAATAAAGAAAACATGAGCAGGATTGAAGAAAATAGTAAAAATGAAGAGGAGTTAAATGCAAAAAGTGATAATTTGGAAGCAAGCATCAAGAAAGAAGAGTCTAAGAGTGAGTATATAGAAGAAAATAGCAAAAAGGAAGAAGATTCTAAAGTGAAAAGTGACTATACAAGTGATTTTGAGCCAGATGAAAAGTCAGAACATGAAGAAAGCCCGAAATTCAATGGAATTCAGATCCCAGCAGAAGAAATTGATCCTTTCCTCTTTAAGTCACCTAAAATAGAAACTTCGCCAAGATTCCTTACTAAGCAGCCATCAGCTCAATCGTCAGGACGTCCAAGCACCCAATCCCAGGACGACTTGGTTTCTCTTTTAAATCCTCGTCTACTAGGCATGATGAGTGCAGCATCGATCCAGCACTATATTTCTTCATTAATCCAAGCTGGCCATTTATCAAGAAACCAAACTCCCAGCTTCTTATCAAGGACAGAAACTCCATCCACTCAAATTTTCTCAAACATCCCAAGAAACCGTACAAGTGCTCCAAATGATATTTCTACAGTCCCTCAAAGCCTTGCAAGGATTTCAGAAACTCCAAAGCTCCCTGATGAAGTCAGCGATTTTTTCAAAACTCAAGTCGGCCAGCAATTCCAAAAAATAATTGTAGAAAACTCTTCCCTGTCAGCCCATCAAATTATGGAAAAATGGTCATCTCAGCACATTTCTACGCCTCAAACCTACCAAAACTTCAATATCTTGAGGAGAATCCCAAATAATATAAATATAGATGCTGAAGAAATAGCACTCAAAAAGGAGGCTGAAATCCCAAGGAGAAAAATTGATATTTCCTACCTAGAAGACCACAAAACAGATAGCGCTAGGTCTGATCTTTTTACGCTGTCAGAATCAGATGAGTCTTTAAGGTCTTCTTTAAGTTCAGAAAAATCAGTAGCAATGCAGCCAGAGTTTATAGCAGGTTTTAAAGAATTTTTGGTAAAATCTCAGCTAAAAGAACTATCTTCAAGTTCTTCTCTTTCTGAAGGAGAAGTAAGAATGAGCTTGGGCGATACTTTATCGTCAGGAGAAATTCCTAGAGGGTCTTGGAGCGATGCAAAAAAATTCAAAGATTCACTGTCAGGAATTTTTTCACCAAAAGAAAGCAGCCAAGGGCAAGTTTAAAATGTAAGCCCATTAGATTTAATATTTGGTTCATACAAATGTGCTATTAATAGTTTTTATATGATTTTAATTTATTAAAATCCTGAAAGTCTATGTCCAGCATCAGACATTTTCTATTTAACTCGTTAAATTTTTATAAATAGTCAATTATCTTTGAAGCTAATTCAACATATCAGTTTCATTATTAATATATTAGGTTTTCTGAAATAAAGACTTCAATAAATTTATTTATTATGAAGGTATTAATAGTTAAAATAATTTTCTTTGTATAGTGAATTTCCTAGTGAAGGATTATAACTTCTACTAGGCATCCTATCTGTTTTTATCCTTTTAGATGTACCATCAAAGGAGTCTGAATAGTCTCCAAAAGGAATTTGTGGCATTATTTCTTCAGTTTTCAGGGGTTTTATAGGTGAAGACTTTTGTGATTCTCTTCTAGACAGATGAGAAATTAAAGGATTGTTTAGAAATTCATCAGCAAGCTGTATAACTTCTGAGGAAAAATCCTGCTCTGGCAGCTTTTTCTTGATTTTTGGGCCTGGAGATTGATTTTCATCAGTTTCTGTATACGTAAAAGTATCCTCAAAAAGAGGCTTTTTGTTAGGAAAATTCGTGTCTTCTCTGCTTGTTATGCTTTCTAAGGTGGGTGATGGATTTCTTTGGATTTCCTCATCAGAAATTCATTGAAACTCACTTAAAAGTTTTTTATCGGGGTTGAAAAATTTCTGAATGTCTTTTTTCACGTCACATCTGATTTTCGAGTCCACATTTTGGAGATATTTTGGGACCTTTCTATGAGGAGTTCCTTTAGGCTGCTGCATTGTGCTTGGCTTAATGGTTTTTAACGGGCTTCTATTCGAATTTTCTTTAGATCTGCTACTGTCTTTTCCTTTCGGCTTAGAAAAGACTTCATCCAAGCATCGGAATTTTGGTGTAGACTCCATCAAAATAGGCCCAGGGATTTCTTTATTCACTGAGGACCTTGGTGGTCTTTTATTTTTTAAATTATTGACGCTCGATGACCTTTTGAATTCTTTTTCTGCAGGATCGTTATTGTAGTTATCAATTTCTTCAATCATCCCTTTCAGCTGTGCTTTGATGCCTGGCATTTGTGCAGCTAATGGCAGTGGAGATCCATGTGAAATTGTTTCAAGCTCACTAACTGATACAAATCCAGAATATCGGTTTTGTATCGCACTAATTCCAATTACCATCAAAAGTTCACAGCATCTCGCCCACTGAGACCTTGGGTACAAATACAAGAAATCCTTAATTGCAAGATTCCCGCTTACTCCCCCCCCCCCTCCGTGAGCGAACAAAAAAAATTTTGTTCGCTCACGGAGGGGGTATTTTTTTTTTTTTTAAAAAAAAATTTATATATAAATTTTATAAAAAAATATTTTTTTCGAAATTTAAAAAAATCCTAATTTGCAAAAATTGGGAAAGCAAATATTAATTTAATTTGCAAAATTTATGTTTTAAAACGCAATTTGTTTAAAAATTAAACAGAATTAGCTCTAGATTTCATTATACTAATTATCACTTATATATCAAAATTTTTTTTCCATTAAAATTTTTTCTATTAAAAAAATTTTTGTTCACTCACGGAGGGTGGGTTTTTGGTCAAAAAATGGCGATTTTTCTAATGGTTTTGTTCGCTCACGGAGGGGGGGGGGGGAGTTAGAGACTCTAACATTTTTTAAATTATCCTGAATTATCCTATTAAAGAGCTAAGACTCCGAATACCAAAGAAATTGCAGTTAAAATCATCCCTGCCTCCTTCACATAGGAGTTCTGTAAGTCAAGCCAATACTGAGACGTTATAGTATTTTTGATGCAGTCAGGGTTGTACTGAAGCTGAGGACCTTGGAGATACGTTGTATAGTTAGTGGAATATTGATAGTAAAGCTGGTGATAGCCGTCTATTTTGAGGAAGCAGAACTCCCCATGTCTGGAATTAGTGTTACACTTTGAATTTACCTTGTGAAGACGTTTTAGTAGTGAAATGGAATTTTGCCAAGGCGCATCTCCTTCAAACACTGGACAGTAAGCAAGAGACCATTCGTTATATCCACATTGGCAATTTTTTGAGTATTTCCCTGTGGTATCTACACATTTGGAGCCAGGGGTGCATGGTTCTTCAAGCTTGGACGCAGAAACAGGTGCTCTCATGCAAGCTCCTCTTGGTGGGGAAGTAGAAGTGACGTTGGCGAAGCCAAAATAGCAGGAGTATGACTTTCCTGTGCTGGTTTGCACATCGTCTACGATGCTTTCTTCTGATAAAGAGAAGTATGGGATGCATTGTCCAAGGTTGCAGGTTAAGTTGTTTCTGCACTCATACCAGTGGTCGCAGTCTCCACCTTCTTCTACTTGATATTTGCAGGTATTCGCAGTCATATTGCAATATAAACCTGGATTGCAATCGTAAGTATTTGTACATTCTTGATCATAGACGTTGCCGACACATTCTTTATCACTGCAGCTTCCACTGATACATTGCTCATCTTTTTCACAATAGTCTCCTGGATACCTGGTATTTTGATCAGGAACATCACAAGTGGCATTTTTCTGAGAATCTACCATACAGGTCTGGTTATGCTGAGCACATTCATTTATATAGTAAATTTCTGAGATCTTATAGGTATCAATATTTTTTTCGTAAAACCCGCATTGTCCAGAGCTCCAGTCTTTGGTAGGAGTATTGCAAAAGTAAGCTGGGCACTGGGGATTCTGAAAAGTGGTAGACGCTTCTAAAACATTCCAATAGCTTTGTGTAAAAATGCTTTGAGAGCACTCGTCGTTGCCTTGTATAAGAGGATAATAGTTATAGAAATACTGCCAATAGTCTATTGCCCAGCTGTACCAGAGTTTTTGAGAAGCGGCTGGCAGCTTAGCAAAGCATTGGTAACTCCATGGGCGATGTGCATTGCAGTTTTCGTTGGCATTGTTCAAAGCTTGCCAATTTTTAATCATAGAGACTACAATAGGATCTCCTTCAAATAAAGAGCAATAAGAACTTCCAGCTTCATTGTAAGCACAGGTGCAGGTTTTGTTATATTTTCCATCACTAGATGTACAAGGAGACTCAGGAGTGCATGCAACTGGAAGTTTACCGGTACTTGTTGGAGCCTTTGTGCAATTGTAAGTGCTGCCAGTATAAACTGCATAGCCAGTGTTGCAGACTAAATTAAAGCCTGTCTTTGAGTCAACAAGATCCTCAACAACTGGCTGATTAAGTTCAAGGGAAAACAACTCAATGCATTTATTGTTGACGCAGAGTAAATTATTAAGACAGCTTTCGTCAATATCACACTGAGAGCCTTCAGTCTTCTGAGGTTGGCATTTTGGTGGGTTTGTTATTGTGTCACAGTGAAGCCCTGGGTTGCAATCCCATTGATTTTTGCATACAACCTGATTTGCCAGACCTACGCAAACGTTATCAATACAGTTGCTACTAGTGCAATCACTGTCAGTGTTGCACCATTCTCCAGGATAATTCACCGCTGGATTTTTTAATTCACAAGACTGATTTTCTTCAATTGGGGTTGTAGGACAGTAATATTCTGGGTAACATGGGGTCATTTTATATTTTCCTGCCCCTTCGATAGCTGAATAAGACAGACACTGCTGTTTGGTGTATGAAGGAGTGCAATCATAAGAAGGACACTGCGCAGCTGACACTGCAGACAAAAGGAATGCTGATATCCACATTTACTATTCTATGAAGCTATTATGTTTTATTTAAATATTTTATTTTAAATCCTTATAAATCCTACATATTTCAAGCTGTAGGAGATTTTATTTTTTATAAAAAATTTTTAAATAATCTGTTAGGAGAATTTGAATTTTTGGTGAAAATCCATGTTAATGTGCCGTAAATATTCTCGAATTAGCAAAAAATATGTCGGTCTTAGGAGGAATGCACCACACGTTAATAGGGAGACTCGCGTCAAGTGGAGAACTTGAGCAGAAAAATGAGATTTTCGATATCTTCAACAGGGCTCGTCCGCTACCTATGGATTTGCTTTCGTTTTTAGGGCATCTCCAGGACCGCCTTTGTTGTTCAGACGTTGTTTTTACGTTGGGATTCGTGTTGCTAGACAAAATTCTAAAGTCTTACCCAGCTTTTTCCCTCACAAATAGGAATATACATAGAATCGTATTCACCTCGGTGTCACTCGCTTTCAAATTTTCAGAAGATATAACCTTTTCAAACGCCGCTTTGGCGAAAATAGGGTTGGTGACTACAGAGGAGTTACTTAGACTAGAAGCTTCATTTCTCGCGGCAAGTGATTGGTGCATTTGGAGCGATGAAATCTCAAAAAACTTAGAAGAATATCTGGACGTTTTTTCAAAATTCGAGACCAAAAAAGAAGCGTCAAACTACGACAGCGACGAGTCGTCCACTGAAGAAACATCAGGAAGCTTTGAAGACTTGAGCGATTTTTCAGAGCTCAGCGCTTTCTTTACATCTGAAAATTCTTTATTGTAATTATTGATTATTGTTAACCTTAGAATAAAAACATTTTTTAAAATGAACTAATATGAAGATAATGAAAATTTTTGCATGATGGAAAATTATAAATGGCAATTTAAATTAATGGAAGCTTATGAGAAGTAATAATGGTAAAATTTTTCTTCGATTTTGAATAATTTTATTAATTTTATTTTATCAACTAATTTTGATAGAGCATTATGGTAGAATTAAATTAAAATAATTATGAAATGCTAAAGGGAATTATTGGAAACAGATATGAAACATCTTTATTTTTACTAATAAAAAATAATGCAGTCACAGTGGATTGAAGCGAAAATTTCGGATACTTGGGATCATGATCAAGCTACGAAACGTCATAAAGATCGATTAAATGAAATCAAAAACAAATCTTCTAATCGAATAGACAACTCCCCGCCTACAACTCGTCAAATTATGCAGCATAAAGCGAAATCTCAGTCATCATTAGATCTCAAAAAATGCAGGGAAATTGATAGAGAAAACGAAAAAATTATGACGAGAATTAGCCAAATTATCACTGATAAACGGTATAATTTCTCATTTAACCCTGCGGCTGGGCCTAATACGCTAAATAGTGTAAAAAGAAAACGAGAAGCTGAAAAAATTGCAGTTGAGAATGAAAAATTAATTAAAAAGATCCAGGATTTGCAGTCAAACCTAAATAAAAAGAAACTCTTAGGTGACTACCAGAACTTTGTCAAATACAGTCAGCAAATGTCGAAGTATTGAAACAAAAAGAAAAGTTACCCCAAATTTGAGGGAAAACCAAATCGGTTACCACCTTTAGAAAACCTCGATAAAAATACACATAATTATTCTCCTGATGTCAAAAAAGGACTAAAAAGATATGCAAGCGAGAAATCATTTAAATTGAGACAGAGTGAAGCAACCCCGAAAGGTGTGAAATCCGAAATCCAATCGGCTAATAGAGAGCAGGAAATTATAAAAGAAATTGATAAAGAAAACTTAAAAGAATCTGATAAAAATAAAGAAAACGAGCAGGTGATTGCAAATAGTGATGAAAAACAAGAAGAAGGTAACGGTTTGGTTTAAAGGTTAATTCATTGATTTTTAAATCTTGGAAATTTAATATAAAAAATTGCCTATAAATGCAAATAAAAGAAGATCATTTATATATAAATAGGCATAAGAGCGCATTATTAGAAGACTGTGCCGGTTTGTCTATTTAGTGCCAAAGTATTTATTTTATTTGAATAGAGTTAATAAATTGCATGGGTTGATTCTCTTACTCCCCATCTTTAAATAAGAATCAAAATTCCTGCTCAGGTTAATTTTTTAATTTATTTTTATGAAGAAATAATTTTAAAATTTTATTTTATTTTCATTTTGTTTATTAAAATTAGGTCAAATTAATATTATAAAAATTCGTATTTTTATCTTTAAAATCTTCCTACTGAAAAAAAAATTCTGCTCCAATTTAAAGGGGGAGTCAACAATTCTTGATACTCTTGCGATTTTTGAAACTCAGGGTAAACAGTTTCATTGAACTGCTTACTCCCCCCCCCCCTCCGTGAGCGAACAAAACCATTAGAAAAATCGCCATTTTTTGACCAAAAACCCACCCTCCGTGAGTGAACAAAAAATTTTTTTAATAGAAAAAATTTTAATGGAAAAAAATTTTGATATATAAGTGATAATTAGTATAATGAAATCTAGAGCTAATTCTGTTTAATTTTAAACAAATTGCGTTTTAAAAACATAAATTTTGCAAATTAAATTAATATTTGCTTCCCAATTTTTGCAAATTAGGATTTTTTTAAATTTCGAAAAAAATATTTTTTATAAAATTTATATATAAATTTTTTTTAAAAAAAAAAATTAACCCCCCTCCGTGAGCGAACAAAATTTTTTTGTTCGCTCACGGAGGGGGGGGGAGTTAAAAATATTGTTTTCAACGTCATTAAACATTGATGCACTAATATCAGGATTCATATCTCCACAAAGACTTTGATTAGACAAATCCAAAGTCATGCTTTCAGCGAAATTATTTTTCCCTGCTAAAAAGTTGCTATATATATCATAAGCTTTTTCTGGATTTGGATCAAGCTTAAACAGATGAATTTCTACAAGGATTTTCAAATAATATTCCCAATGCTTATTTTTTGATTTTTTTGCAAAGGAGACAAAGTAATTAAAAGCTAGCTGATCTTCTAATAAAACTCTTGGGCTTTTAAGGACTTCCAAAGGAACAATACTAAGTCGTTTTGTGCTTCTCTGTAGAAAAAAAAAGGTGTTAATTAGCATGCAAAGATTTTTTGAAGGGATAATATAAAAGTGGAAAAATAAAGGACTTACAAAAGGTGCAGTTAGCCCCATTGACCATATGACTAAAATTAGATATAGGGGTTTCCCCTACATAGCTCTGCAAGGGCTGTAGATTCTGGGGGGAATCCTTAGGCTGGTGAACCAACAAATGAGTTGGTCCGACTAGCGTACTGAGTTGGTCGGACCAGCTGAAAGATTCCGCTCAGAATCCACAGCCCTTGCAGAGCTATCTAGGGGAAACCCCTATATAGCTCAGCTTTCAAATTGCAGTAATAAGGAATTTTCCTAATTTTTAATAAAAAAATCAAATAGCAGGCATCTTCAAAAAGAATCAAAAAGTTTCAAGATATATCAAAAATCATATTCAGCGCTCCACCAGTTTTGGTTATCATTTGATATAAAGCAAAAGCTATATAAAATGCTGAAATCGGCAACGAATAAGCTAAAATAATTTTTATATTCCACTGATTTCCAAGCCTTTTTTTACTATTTAAATAATCTAAATAGCTACAGTAGTTGCCATTCCTGATCCTGTTTAATAAAACCAGTCTATACATTCTCAGCACATTTGAGATGAAGTAAGCATTATGAGAAATTTCATAGATGACAAAAATTCAGGTGCAGACCTTTAAATTATAATACAAGCCCAAAATCTCAATAAATCCTAAAGAAATTGAACCAATGTTTTCAGTGCCATTGACTATTATAGAGAAAAGCAAAATTCCTGCAGACCTTGAATATATTTCTTGAAAGTCTCTACGATGAAATATATATCACAAACAAAAACTATATATCCCAAAAATAGTAATAAAGATGCTTAATCATACAAGGTAAAGCCATGTTCCTGTCATTAATTAATTAATATTTACAAAGAATTTAATAAAGAGAGTTTGTTTCTTCTAAAAGTGATTGGTATTCAGGCGAATTTTTGAATTCGGGATAAATAGTTTTTTCTAGATGCTTTAAAATAAAAAATTCTATTTCATTAAAAACACTATTTGTTATGTCTTTTGGATATTTTACAAGGTGTCTTTCAGCATTTCTTGACACAAATTCTGGAATAATATCATTATTTCGTAAAAAGTCATTATAAATCTCTTGCCCTTTTTCAATTGATGGATTTAGCTTAAATAAGCTAATATTGATAAGAAAATCCAAATAATACTCTCATGTTTTATTGCTCGAATTTTGGGTAAAAGCCTTAAAAGACTTATAAGCAGTAAAATCTTCAATGAGAATTCTTGGGTCTTCTAAAGTTTGCAATGGCAAAATCATGCTCATTTTAGAATGCCTGCCAAGTGTTACTAAAATCCCTACTAATAAAGTGATATTTCTAGAAGGCACAATATAAAAATGATATTCTAAATTCGTTGTGAATGGTGCTAGTAAGCCTAATGCCCATATAAAAATTATCATATACAACTCATATTTCAAATTCGAACAATACTTCACTTTGCGGATTTTTAATAGAAAAATTAAATAAGTGGTTTCTTCAAAAAATATCAAAAAGTCAAAGAGGATATTATAAATCATGTTCATGTCTCCTTTATCACTTGAAAGCAATTGATAAAGAGCAAATCCCACAAAAATCGAGGAAAAAAAAATTGTGTAAATTATTATGAACTTCGCGCTTCATTTATGGTCAAGCCTAACCTTCCTTCTCAAATATTCTCCATGGCTTTCATATTCACCATTTCTTATTTTGTTCAGCACATTCAGTCTGTAAATTCTCATGACGTTTGATATAAAATGTGCATGATGAGCTAACTCATAGACAATGAATACAATTAATACAGCTTTTATTTCATAATAAAACCCGAGTTTATCAACGAAACCTAATGAAATTGAGCCAATCATCTCTATACAGCTTGCACACATCGTCAAATATAAATTAGGTAATGATCATGCGAAGATTTCTTGAAAGTATTTTTTATGATGTATATACAAGGCACAAATCAGATAAAAGCCTATTAAAATTAATAGCAAAAATGCTCATAAAAGTCCGAGGTAAGTGGTTTCCATATTATATTTGCTTAGACAAAAGTTCCTTACTCCCCCCCTCCTTGAGTGAACAAAAAAATTTTGTTCACTCACGAGGGGTTAATTTTTTTTTTAAAAAAATTATTATATATAAATTTTATAAAAATATTTTTTTTTCGAAATTTAAAAAAAATCCTAATTCGCAAAAATTGGAAAGCAAATATTAAATTAATTTATAAAAGTTTATGTTTTAAAAAGCAATTTGTTTAAAATTAAACAAAATTAACTCGAGATTTCATTATACTAATTATCATTTATATATCAATTTTTTTTTCATAAAAAAATTTTTTCTATTAAAAAAATTTTTGTTCATTCATGGAGGGTGGGTTTTTGGGCAAAAAATAGCGATTTTTACAATGGTTTTGTTCACTCACGGAGGGGGGGAGTTAGGTATTTTTAATTATAATGTGGATTTGATTACTTTTTTTTCAACAAGTTCAAGCTGATGAATTTATAACAACAGGCTTGGGCACAGAAGTTTATATAACTTATTCCCTAGTGAGTTTGCTTCTGATTTCTATCTCTGGGCTTATGTCGGGCCTTACTGTAGGTCTAATGTCAATAGATGAGTTAGATCTAGAAATGAAATTAGCATCAGGAACCCCTACGGAGCAAAAGCAAGCCCGAAAAGTCCTCACTCCCCCCCCCCCCCCTCCGTGAGCGAACAAAAAAATTTTGTTCGCTCACGGAGGGGGGTTAAATTTTTTTTTTTAAAAAAAAATTTATATATAAATTTTATAAAAAATATTTTTTTTTCGAAATTTAAAAAAATCCTAATTTGCAAAAATTGGGAAGCAAATATTAATTTAATTTGCAAAATTTATGTTTTAAAACGCAATTTGTTTAAAATTAAACAGAATTAGCTCTAGATTTCATTATACTAATTATCACTTATATATCAAAATTTTTTTCCATTAAAATTTTTTCTATTAAAAAAATTTTTGTTCACTCACGGAGGGTGGGTTTTGGTCAAAAAATGGCGATTTTTCTAATGGTTTTGTTCGCTCACGGAGGGGGGGGGGGGAGTCAGTCAGTATTATAAATCATCATCATTTAGTTTTAGTAACTCTGTTATTATCAAACGCTGCTGCTATGGAAGCCCTCCCAATTCTATTAGACACAATGTTTAGCAAAATTATTTCCATCATTTTGAGTGTGACTTTTGTTATGATTTTTGGTGAAATTCTTCCCCAAGCTGTTTTCACTGGCCCTGATCAACTTAACATTGCCTGCAAGCTAATCCCTGTAGTTAAAATAATCACTGTTATATTATTCCCGTTTAGTTACCCAATAGCTAAATTATTGGATAGATGCTTTGGAGCAAACCATGGAGGAAGAAGATTACAAAATAAAGACATTAAAGCCCTTGTAGCGCTGCATGAAAATGATGTAATTGAAGAGTCTGGGGCAACCTCAGTAACTGGGTTGGTCTCTGGCCAAATAAAAATGATTCATGGCGCTATTGATTTACGAGAAGAAGTTGTAAAAAATCATATGATACCAATTGAAAAAGTTTTTTTCCTATATGAAGATACAGTATTGGATGAAATTACTATCAATCGTATACTGAAACAAGGATATTCCCGAATACCTGTATACTCCTCAGAAAATAAGCAGAAAATAAAAAATGTGATGCATGTGAAAACTTTACTGTGTGCTGAGCATGGAAAAACTATACAGGAATCAGGAATAAAGCTGAGAGCTCCTTTAAGTGTGTCGCAAAATACAACTATGTATGAACTATTGGGGAAATTTAGAGAAGGGAAAATGCATATGGCTATTGTGAGTGACGAAAAAGAGGTTAAAGGGATTATTACGATGGAAGATGTGCTGGAACAGATTTTGAAGACTGATATTTTAGATGAAGACGACTATGATAAGCTTACAAGCTTTCTTGCTGGAAATCTTGTGCAAAACAAACTTTCAAGCCCACAAACAAGAACCACAAGACAGAGAAAAAGATTATCAGCTCTGCATCCGAGATTTGATGAATTTTCTATGAGCACAATTTCGATGGCTTAGACAGTGTTTATAGGGTAAAATAATATAACTTCATGTTGAAATTTGCCATATGATGAAATATAATATAAATAATAAGATTCATTAAACAAATATATAATTTTATTATCAGTGTTGAGTTAAAAAGAGAATTTAATTTAATTCTGCATTTTTTGGAGCAGCTCAATACGGTCTCGGCTTAATTCGTCGTTAATAAAATTGATATCTTTTTCTGAATAAATAAAATGGCATTCGGTTCGAGAGAAATTAGCTTTGCTAATTTTCTCTCCCTCATGGAATTTTATTTATGGGGTTGGGTTTTCTCTCGAGAACTTCTGCACAGCAATAACTGTTTAACTTTGGGGATAACCAAAGGAACAGCTCCTCAGTGCGTTCAAGATTTCGTAGTTTTACCCCTCAGCGCATTCCAACGGGAGGATGACCCTTAGGCGGGACACGAGCAGGAGCTGAGTCGAGACAGAGCGACGGCAACGCGCCTGGTGAGATGTGCGGCGGCTGGAGGCGAAGCGTCGATAGAAGGCTTGGCCGGTTGGGCTGACCACCGCGATTCCAAGATGGCTCCGTGACGTCACCAGTTTAGCTAAAAGGTCCATTTTTTTGGGTCTGCGGCACTAGACACCTTAAACACTGAATAATTAAGTTAAGTTAAGATATCTTTTTCTGAAAGGGTCCATTCTTCCCCACGGTAAACTTCACTTAATTGAAATTCTTGCAAAAAATTATAAGCCCTATTAAAGTCCTGCAAAGCTGCTTCTTCTTGTCTGAGATTATTAAATACTCGAGCTCTATTGCAGAAATGCAAAGGATTATTTGGTTCAAGTTTGATTAACTCATCATAGCATTTCATTGCTTCTTGATATTTCTCTAAAATATAAAGAGCGTTGCCTTTATCTTTATAAAATTTGGCCTCTTCTGGATTGATTTTGATTGCTTCATCATAGCTTTTTACAGCTTCTGGGTATTTTCCTAATTCATTTAAAGCACATCCTTTAGTATGGTGAAAATCAGCACTGTTTGGATTGAGTTTGATTGCTTCGTCATAGCATTCGATTGCTTCTATATATCTTCCTAAATTATAAAAAGCCTTGCCTTTATCATTGTAATATTTAAACTTGTTTGGATTACGTTTGATTTTTTCGTCTAATTCTTCGATTACTTCTAGATTTTCTCCTAAAGCTCTTAGAGCAATATCCTTGGCATTATATTCATCTAGATAATAAGGATCGAGCTTAAAATTCTGGTTATTGAATTTTATTGCTTCAATCTTTTTACCTACTCTTCTGATTGAGACGTGCGTATTATAGTATGCAGCATCAATATTAACTTTTTGATCTAAATTAAAAAAATAATATTCTCTAGTTGAATGAGAAATAACTGAAATCCATATTCCTCCTTTATTATATGAGCAATAAACTTGACCAGGTTCATGATAGATTGCTGATTTTCCGATTTGTCTCCAATTCGAGTAACTTCCAATTTCGCTTTCATAGATTGATCCAGGGCATTCTATCAAATATAGCCTCTCTGCATTTATTAGGATCTTTACTTTATGCTCTTCAAACTTATAAGGAATTGTCGAGAAAGAGTCAATATCAATTGAGTATAACAAAAGATTTCTATTTTTATATCCAGAAATCAAAATATTTCCATTAAATATTATACTATTACAACTATGATCAGCTTGTGGCATTGGAGTTAATTGTTTTCATCGATTTCAATCCATATCAAATTTGCTAGATAGAGTTAAATTGCCTTCATTAAATCCTCCAAAGAAATAAGCGCTGTTGCTGAAATAGATGCAAGATGAGCCATAGCAATGAGTTCCTGATGGCAGCACTTCAACTCCACCATTCACATCAATTAAAACTGTAATTCCAGGAAGGCGATTACTACCAAAACAGAAAAGCTTGCCATTTGGAAGCTGAGTTATGCAAGTTGTCATGTCTAGCGGTTCTGGAATCTGCAAATTTTTGGCTTCTTCTTGGGTTTCAGTTTCAGTGCTATAAATATGTAAATTAATTCTGCTGTTTTGATCCACTGTAATATTATAAAGAGATGTTTTTTGTTGATAAGCTTTAAGATAATCTTGATACGCTTGCATTAGTGGTGGATCATAAAGACTTGAATTGGCCTTAATTTCTAAGCAAGTTCTTCTGAAATCTATCTCTAATTCTGGATTGTTTGGTTTACTCAAAATCTCAGCTGTTTTATATCTTAAGGCGTCTATAGCGTTTAAAGCGCTTTCTGCTTCCTTGGATTTATTGTTGAGATCATTAAAAACAGTGGTTATTTGATGATTAAGCAAGCTTATATCGTTTTCTAGGCTTTTTCGTATTGGCTTGTTTACGTTTTCAAGGCTCTCAATGTTCTCATTTATTATCGAGGAAATTGAATCCTCAACTTCAAAAGCTTTTATTATTTTCTCTTCAGGAAACAGTGCCATCCTTTATATGATTGCCGATTGAAATTATGAGTTAAAAAGAGCATAATGATATTTTATAACTTAAGATAAAAAAATTTATTATTTCAAGCAATTTAGAGATCAGATACTTCATATGGGCGCATAATAACTAGTCATTTGAGAAGCTATCATAAAGTCTCTTTTTTAAATTGATTACGTATTATCCCTTCATTTTAACTAAAAAATAAATCTCAGCCAATTATAAAAATGCTGGCAAAAGTTCTGTGTCGCAGCTTCACAGCTCACAAACCTCCTGTAAGGATTGCAGTCACAGGCGGCTCTGGTCAGATTAGTTACAGTCTATTATTCCGCTTACTACTCCCTCTCCTCATTCAGCTGAGCCTTTAGAAAATCCCGATTTTTGACAGTAGAGGTAACAATATAAAAATATTTGATGTATGTAAATGATAAATATTATAACGAAATCTCCAGCTAATTTCATAAGATTTTAAATAGCTTACGTTCTAAACATAAATTTTTAAATTAATTAATTTCTTTTACTTTCAAATTGGGAAAAATTTAAATTCTATATATCCTTAGCGAACAAACAAATTTTTGGTCGCTCATTGAGGGAGAAGTTAGCAAGTGGTGCATTACTTGGTCCTCACCAACCTATCATCCTCCAAATCCACGATCTCCCTATGATGCAGCAAGCTCTTAGAGGTGTCGTAATGGAGCTTCACGATTGTGCTTTCCCTCTTCTCCACGACGTTATTGCAACTGATGTCCAAAGCACCGTCTTTACTGACGTAGACTATGCCTTCTTAGTCGGATCCAAGCCAAGAGGCCCAGGAATGGAAAGAGGCGACTTGCTCAAGCAAAACGGAGAAATTTTCGTCAAGGTAGGAGAAGACCTAAATAAGTATGCTAAAAAGACCTGCAGAGTGATTACAGTCGGAAACCCAGCCAACACCAACTGTTTAATTGCCCAGTCCCATGCTCCTGACATTCCTAAACAAAACTTTTCAGCAATGACTAGACTTGACCATAACAGAGCTCTGAGCCAGCTTGCTCTTAAAGCAGAAGTTCCAGTGACTTCGGTCAGCCACGTCTGCATTTGGGGAAACCACTCTTCAACTATGTTCCCTGATGCAAGCCACGTAAAGGTTTCCGGAAATGCAGGACATGCTAAATTTACTCACTCCCCCCCCCCCTCCTCCGTGAGCGAACAAAACCATTAGAAAAATCGCCATTTTTTGACCAAAAACCCACCCTCCGTGAGTGAACAAAAATTTTTTTTTAATAGAAAAAATTTTAATGGAAAAAAATTTTGATATATAAGTGATAATTAGTATAATGAAATCTAGAGCTAATTCTGTTTAATTTTAAACAAATTGCGTTTTTAAAACATAAATTTTGCAAATTAAATTAATATTTGCTTCCCAATTTTTGCAAATTAGGATTTTTTTAAAATTTCGAAAAAAATATTTTTTTATAAAATTTATATATA
The DNA here is from genome assembly GCA_914767885.1 of Blepharisma stoltei. Lineage (NCBI taxonomy): Eukaryota > Ciliophora > Heterotrichea > Heterotrichida > Blepharismidae > Blepharisma > Blepharisma stoltei. The sequence continues at coordinate 1,880,344 of CAJZBQ010000053.1, forward strand.
AATTTTTTTTAAAAAAAAAAATTAACCCCCCTCCGTGAGCGAACAAAATTTTTTTGTTCGCTCACGGAGGGGGGGGGGGGAGTCAGGAGTTTATAGAGAATGAGTTCATCCCAACTGTACAACAGAGAGGAGCAGCTATTATTGCAGCTAGAAAGTTATCAAGTGCGGCATCAGCGGCGAATGCAGCGATTGATCACATGAGAGACTGGACCTTTGGAACTCATGGAGGATGGGTCAGTATGGCAGTTCCTAGCGAGCTGTACCATGGAGCTTATGGAGTCCCTGATGGGCTGATTTTCTCATATCCACTTACAATTGACGGTTCTGGACATTATCATTTAGTGAGAGACTTGCCCACAAACAGCTTTGTGACTGAAAAACTTAGACTCACTATTGACGAGCTGCAAAAGGAGAAACAAGAAGTCCAGCATTTACTTAAAAAATAAATAGAATTATTGAAATCTGGCATAAATTGGCTAAGATGTTTTTAATTAAAATACCATTAGGAAACACTCATAAGATAATCGAGGTAGCTGCTCGAAATAAGTAAATGGGAAATACAAAGTAAAAGTAGCAATGGAATAAAAGAAATGCCATTCGCTTTGATTATTAACCTTTCATGTAAAATAACACTAATTTTAATTAAAACTTAAACCCAGCATGAACTTAATATAATGGGTCAAAATTTATGAAAAGAAGAAAAGTAGAATATTTGAATTTTTTAAACAAAGAAAAATGACGATTCGTATTAAATTATGTCAATTATCTCTCTGTTAATAAATATAATTATAAGAATAAAAACTCATTTGGGTAAACAACCTCTATTTTATATATTAGCTTTAAATATATAAAAAATCTATCTAATAAACCTAAATTTAAAAAATATTCATCAAAAAGTTACAAAATTTTTTTATTATAAAATTTGCACAATATTTTTTATCCAAAAATTTTGTAAACTCAAGGATAGAATTTTTCATCTCGAGTAAAATAAATTTATTAAAAATGGGGGATGCCATCCCAGATCATATATGCCACGATCACGCTCAAAACTTCTACGACTGCTCTTGCTGCTTGCAAAATTATGCTCAATTCAACTCCCAGCTAATCTACAATAAAAAGCTTATGAAAATAAAATGCGATGAGCAGCTAGAAATAAAAAAATATTTAGCCAAAATTCACTCACTAGAAACCAAGCTTCGTACTTCTGCAGAAGAAAAAACACAAGGCTATTTATGCCCTACAAGAAAAGTCAAAAACCAGAGACTTGTAGACTATTTAAAAGAGCTTCCTCTTCCTCACGTGTTTTTTAATATCTGCAAAGACCAAGAACTTGCTATGGCATTTTTACTTAGGTCTGGGATTTTTCCAGAGTCCAGGAAATGCAAAAGCTGCATTGATGAAAATGGCTACTACAAAGAAATGAATTTTGAGTATAATGGGTATATGGGGTATTTATTTAGATGCGAAAAATGTGGTGTGAAATATAACGTAAAAGAGGGGACTTATTGGGAAAAATGTTCATTTACTATAGAAAAAATCGTCCTTTTTATGTTTCTGTGGGTATGCTATATGAAAGACAATGAAGTCGCGCAGCTGCTGGATGTAACTCCTTCTTGCATCTCCAAGCTATCAAGAAAGCTGAGGAAACTCGTGGTAAGTGACTTTCTCTCATCATTCACACCATTTACAGGCGTAGTCGAAATAGGAACCATAAACTTTGTCCGCAGAAAAATAGAAATTGGGAAAGGAAAAACTCCTCAAAAATGAATTATGATTCTCTTCGAAAGAGGCAGCAAAAACTGCTATATAGAATGTTTGCCAAGAAGAAGCCCAGAATATATTGTCCCTATAATCCAAAAGCGCTGCGAAGTAGGGACTGTTGTGATTACTGATAAGCTGGGCTGTTACGGAAGACTAGAAGACTATGGATTCCCACACTATCAGCTTGACAAATCAAGAGGATTCGAAGACCCTGACAATAAATTCATCCACCATAATAACCTCAATAATATTTGACTTTGGACGAAATATGATATAAAAAATAGATACAGGACAGCTCCATTTTTGCAAGAACTTTTATTTGAATGGGTATGGAGAAGAGCACATAGGATGAATATGGCCAGGTCAGAGTTTCCAATGGAGAGCATGGCGATTTTTCAAAGCCTGATTGAACTGATCAAGAAAAAGCAAGCTCAAAAAGAAATTTTATTAGATTAACTATAGTGTTTAAATTAGCACAGGGTATGCAATGATCCACACATAAAAATGTCGATTTTTTTATAATTTAATATTTGAATATCGTATTTACAAGCTTATAGCAGAGGCTTAATGTGATTAATTATCTTTGTGATTTTCTATGATAATATATATAAGAAAAGATTTAAGCTTGGCGAGATAATTAATATGGTAAAGAGTTTAGTCCTTCTTCTCTTTACATTACTCAGCCTAGCATGTGCCATCAACAATAAATTCCTTGCAGATAAAATTCTTTCAGCTGATGGAAACCCGTATGTGGTTACTAAAGTTACTACTTCCACATATGGGATTGTTGCATTAGCTCAACTCTCCTTAACCAGTTATCAAGCAGCTTCGGAACAAGTCATCCAGAGCCTCACAATCTCAATTCAATTCGACACTAATACTCGAGTTAGAGTCAAAATCACTGATACTGATAATGAAAGGTGGGAAGTTCCTATATCAATCCCCTCTTATACTCCATCAGGGCAAAATCTTCAATACACGATTTCTCCTATAGTGGAAGGCCCTCTCTCTATACAAATTACAAGAAATTTAGACAAAAAGGTTGTCTTTAACTTAAAAACACTGCATATACATTAAAATGGCATGGCGAGCCAACCCATCCTATTATGTGTTGCAATAATTGCTTATTGGGCTCAATCAAACTAACACATAATAGCACCTTTAGTTTGGGTAATCCATGAATCTTGTGGAAGAGAGGTTGGCTTCGATAATATGCATCCGGCCAGATTTGAGTTTGTTCGGTAAAGCGCGGTGTCTGGGTCCCGACGGCGTGCTCACATCCAGGCCAGGTTTTAGCTCGAAGAAAGATGGAACTCGGAGTTGGAAATAGAAAACTAGCAAAATCATTGGGCAAACTGTGCAATTTCCTAAGCTATATCGGAGTAGTGCTTTTTGCTAAAGTTTCACCTTGGCTCCCATCCCTGTCAGAAAACTCGATTTTTTATTTTCTGGAAAGGCACTGGGGCCCATCCTGCTGCGCTCCAGCTAGTGTGCGGGCCCATTTCTGAGAAGTATAGCTATAGTCAGACGGCAGGTAGTTGCGAATCAATGCAGAGATAAATGCAATTTGAGATATCACAGGGAGCTTTTCAATAATCTTATCTAAGAACTAAGACTTAAACCCAGCTCAGCCATTCTTCTATAATAATCAAGATATAGGATTTTCTAATTATGTAGGATATCCTATAAGTGTTATAGGGCTCGGCGAAAGAGTTTCAACTTTTGTGCTGGCTCAAGGAACTTATACTCTATATTCACGTGACAGAGGTTCACCTATCGATACCGGAAGTACGCCGGACTCAAATATGTATAGTTCTCAGCCATTTTACCTTGCAATTGACGATGACCTCGCTGCTCATGGAGCTTTATTGCTGAACTCCAATGCGATGTCAGCAACAGTTGGGGAAAATTATGTTGAGTTTAGAACTACTGGAGGAATTATTGATTTCTATGTATTCGTTGGCCCAGAGCCAGAAGCCGTGATAAATCAGTATCATGACCTCATTGGCTATCCCGTTTTAACTCCTTGGTGGGGCTTAGGATGGCACCAATGCCGATACGGATTCCAAAACATTTCGGTTGTTGAAGAAGTTACCAATGATTACACTTACTATGACATTCCTCTAGATGTCATGGAACAGAAGCAAAATGGTGACGTTGACATGAGGTGCACTCCCAATGGAGCAGGTCAGACCCTTCCTGATGAAGCTGAAAATAGAGCCTTTGTCTAGACCTTCAGGTTTGGGGAAACCTTACCGAGAGGTAAGTAAGTTTTGTTTCTCCTCCAAGGTTTCCTGTCCCTCCCAGATGGGCTAGACAGGCTTTTATCTCTCACGCAGTTTTCTTCTATTCGGACTATTGGGTAACCCTGCAGAGGCTCTAACCTATGGAGCTGATCCTTAGGTTAGGCAAGTTTCGCCAGAAAATTCAAGAGGGTGGAATTTTGGTTGGGCCTTACACCATTTGCATTAAGGAGTATATGTACCCAGAATAGGCTACCTTTCCTGGAGTCAAGGTAGTCCTCTTGTATGTTTCAGCTTATGTCTATATAAAAGTTTTAACTTTAACATTAGATGTCATGTGGATTGATATCGACTATATGAACGAATTCCAAGATTTCACATTAAATCCTGTAACCTACCCTCAAGCAAACTTCACAAAATGGATAAACCAGCTCCACTCATCGAACAAGCATTTTGTTCCTATTACAGACGCAGGAATTGGTGTAAATCCATCATATCAAGCCTATTTGGATGGATTGAAGCAAAATGTTTATATTCAAAGCGCTTACGTTTCTGGGCCCACTCAAGGTGTAGTTTGGCCAGGAACTTCAGTATTTGTTGACTTTTTCCACCCAAATTCTACCAATTTTTGGTTTAACCAGATCCTGAAATTTGAAAAATTGACCTCTTTTTCAGGAATTTGGATTGATATGAACGAAGCCAGTAATTTTATTAACGGAGAAGTTGGGCATTCCCCCTCAATTATTACCAACCTAACTATGCCTTATACTCCAGGGGAAGATGTCAATATGAGATCATTAGATGTAGCTTCTAAGCACTATGGAGGTTTACTTGAATATGATGTCCACAGCTTATTCGGGTTTACAGAAACAATAGCCACTTATAGATATTTTGAAGTCTATAATCTGAGGCCTTTTATTATCACTAGAAGCAGCTTTGTAGGAACTGGAAGATATGCAGGCAAATGGTCAGGGGACAATAAATCATTATGGCCATTCTTGGAATACTCTATTACTGGGATTTATAATTTTGGTATGTTTGGTATACCGTTTTCTGGAGCAGATATTTGTGGATTTCAGCTTAATACGACTGAAGAAATGTGCGCGAGATGGACTCAGCTTGGAACTTTGTACCCATTTTCGAGGAATCACAACGGGATTGATAGTATTGACCAATATCCGTGGTCATTTGGTTCAGATCTATTAGAAACTTCAAAGTTGGCGATCAGGAATAAATATTGGCTGATGCTTTATTTTTCTACTGAAATGTTCAAAGTAAGCCAAAATGGAGGAATTTTCTTTAAACCAGCATTTTTTGAGTATCCTGATGATGCTAACTTATTAAATAATAGCTCAGAGCATTTCATGCTTGGAAAAGGACTTATTGTGCATCCTTGCTTATGGGAAGGAATTGATGGTAGAGTTTCATATTTCCCAGACGATATTTGGTATAATCTTTATAATGGGAATAAAACTATATTAGATGCGCAAAATTCGGTGTATCTAGATATGACACTTCCAGGAGATATTCCTATTCATGTCAGAGGTGGGCATATAATTCCTACTTTGGACACTTCTAAGACTGTTCTTGATGTCGAAACACTTAGAAAATCTCCTATTACTCTTATTGTTGCTCTAGATCAAAATGGAAAAGCTCAAGGAGATGTTGTTTTCGATGATGGTGTTTCATTGGACACATTAAGTAGAGGCCATTACACTCAAATTCACTATAATTACTGGAACAAAAACGCAACGACAACAGTTTTAACTATTCAAACAGTTCATAGGGGATATAAGATGATTCAAGGGGAATTTCCATATATTTCGAGTATTGTAATATATGGCATCAATAGAAAACCTCAGAGTGTCATATTTTATAGCGGAGGGACTTACACTCCATTATCTGCATCTATAAGTCTAGATGTTGGAGACTCAGTTTGCACTATCTGGTTTTCTTCCCAAATATCTCCAGACCGTTATGATGGCTTTATCTTTAATTTCGGTTCTCAATAAACCATAATTAATCGCAGTTAAAATTAAATAATCTTTCTTACTTTATTTATTAGAATAAAAATCCATATTAGTATAATAATTAAACATTAATTTCAAACTCTCTACAATTTTTCGAATCTCCTTTTTTTTGTCGTCTCTGCTGTACTTTCTATAATTTCATCCACAATGGAATTATAGTCAACCTCATCTTCGCTTACTTCAATTTTAATTTCTGTATAGCTTAAATCGCTATAATTGGAATTGATTTCGTATAAATCTACATTTATAAAATTCTGGAATTTTTCAATTCATCGGATATATCTGTCAAGGCTTCATTCAGGCTCATCTTCAAGATGTAATAAGATTTCTTCAGTATTGTCATTCAATAAATCCCCCCTCCGTGGGCAAACAAAAAATTTCGCTCATGGAGGGTTGTTTTTTTTATTAACAAATTTATATATAAATTTTATTGCAGAAAAAGGAAAACAAAAATTAATCTAATTTGTAAATTTTATTTTAAACGCTAAAAATTAAACAGAATTAGTTATAGATTTAATTATACTAATTACCACTTATTTTTTCATGCAAAATTTTTTGTTCTCTAGCGAAGGTGGGTTTTTCTCAAAAAATAGAGATTTTTCCAATGATTTTGTTCACTCACGGTGGAGGAGTAAGCATTTAGCTGCGTATGCAGAAAATAGTAAGCTTTCTCTTAGTCTTGAATCTGATATTTGCCATGCAAATCTCCTCAAATAAATTTCCCAAAGTGCAATCTCTATATCAGAAAGGCATAATAACTGATGAATATTTGCAACGATTGAAAAAACAGCTTCAAAGGAAAAGCTTATTACTGAGCTTCCTATCCTTGACAGCTTGACTAAAAAAAGATACGTTTTATGGCTCAAGCCTGTACTTGAAATCGAGTATTTTTGCCTCAAATAATCTTCAGAAAGCATTCTAGGAGAAGATTGTTGATAAAAATAAATGAAACTTGAGCATGTTTCTTGCCCTTCTGAGTCATAATCAATCTCCATTTTATTATAAGCAAATTTTATTGATAATTTGAATGGAAATTATAAGAAATGAAATTCTTGATTCAGAAAACCAAGGAAATGTTTAATGCACATTTAGCATAACATTTTATATTTATTTAATAATTCTCTCATTCTAGAGAGTAAAAATCTAATCAATTATTTTTCCAACATAATAAGGCTATCTATCTCTGTAAAATTGCTAACTCCTCCTCCATGAGCGAACAAAAAAAATTTTGTTGTAAAAAAATTTGTTTCGAAATTTAAAAAATCCTAATTCGCAAAAATTGAAAAGCAGATATTTATTTAATTTGTAAATTTTATGTTTTTAAAATGAAAGTTGTCCAAAATTAAATAGAATTAGCTAGAGATTTCAATATAATAGCAATCACTTATATTTTCATAACAAAAAAATTTATCGCTACGAGGGTGGGTTTTTAGGCAAAATATAGGGATTTTCCAATGATTTATTCGCTCATGAAGGAGTAAGATATTATTTTTTATGTGTGTAATTAATTTAATATAAAATATCTTCGAAATTTTAAAATTGTCTTTACTCCAGAATTTTACAATTAAAATTTAAGAATAAAATATTATCTGGCATAGAAATGATTAGAAGACTGACTTTTCTTAGAACTCAAAGATGTGAATTGCTTCGATTTTTCTCGTCAAGTAAAGATACTGAGAGCTTAAAAAAGCAATTTGTAAAGCTTGCTGAAGAAATGAACTTGAATATCGCAACAGATACTAAAAGTAATGACGAAATCAAAATGAAAGATCAAATTAAGATGACCGAAGACCTTAAGGCGCAATTTAAAGGTATAAAAGAAGATCTCTCTAACTACCCCCTCCCGTGAGCAGACAAAATCACTGGAAAAAATCCCTATTTTTTGCCAAAAACTCTTCGTGAGCAATAAAAAAATTTTTTATAAAAATATTTTGATATATAAGTGGCAATTATTATAATGAAATCTCTAGCCAATTTCTGTTTAATTTTTAAACAGCTTGTATTTTAAAACATAAATTTTACAATTAAATAATTTTTTCCAATTTTTGCAAGTTGGGATTTTTTAGTTTCGAAAAACAGAATTCTTTTGTTCACTCGTGGATGGAGGCAGTAAGCAAACAGGGCAAGCCAAAACAGCCCAAGAAAGGTTAAAAGAATCTTTCCAAAATTTCAGTATGCCTAAATTTTCAATGCCAGATTTTTCAAAGTGAAAAAACCCTATACAGCCTGACAAAATATCCGAAATACAGCCAGAAAAGGAAGAAGCTAAACCAAATGAAAACTTAAGCCAAAGCACACAAGAGGCATCAGGATCTGAAAATATTAAAAAAGATGAAGAAATTCCAAAGCCAGCTAAAACTCCTTATTATGAAAAGTACCCTAAACTGAAATTCTTACACATAACAACCATATACATAAAATGGCGACCCGTCCTTCCGTGGCGGGTGTCCTTATGTATACCGGACATGGTTTTTGGATGCGGAGAGCTACTCAAGGGAAGAGTTAGCCTCGAGGCGAGAGGCCCAGCCCAATTTCCGCTGATTTTGGGACTCGACCCGGGCAGCAGTTTTTCGCATTCTTTTTACCAGTAGCGCCGAGGCCCAGACTCGGTGTCCGAAAGAGGCAGGGTGAGTTACCTGCCTAGGCTACTTGGTGGCTTAGCCCCGAATCCCGTAAGGGGTTGAGTTCTTTCTTGGAGATGATCCGGGAAAGAGGGGAGGCGAAGCTAGACTTGGGGATCTCAAGGGCACAAGTCTCTCCAGTTAAAAGGGTCCTCTCACGAGGGCGATCTGGCCAACCGGAGGTAAAGACTGGCGTAATTCGGGGCGGAAGGCTGAGCTGGAAATGGTGGTGCCCAGCGACAGTCGGCTGACGACTCAATAGGGCAACCCACTACCGAGAAACCAGGGTTTCGGCCTGGGCTCAGAGAACCAGTGATGGAAGCCATCCTTTTCGCTCGTGCCAGCACGGCTCCTCAAGGAGCGCGGAGGAATGCCACGCATGGAAGTAGGGACTATAAATACGCATCTTAAACCTAACCTAACCTAACCTACACATAACAACCAGTTACATAAAAGATGCAATAAAAGAAACATTTCCGGACCAAGAATACAAAATAAATTTAATGAAAGAAAATGCTAGGATCCAAAAAGAAAAAGAAGAAGAGCTGAAGAAATGGCTAGAAGAACACCCAGGCGACGAAAATATTCCAGAATGGAAAAAAGGTGCTCTTTCAGTTGCCCAGAAAAAAAGGACAAAGTGAGAAAAAATAAAGGACAGTGTAATTGGATCGAAAATTGGGTCAAAAGTATCAGAATCGACACAAACGATACTAAAGCAGGACTCTGTTAAAAAAGCAAAGGAAAATATTCAGGATATTAAAGAAGGAATACAATCCATAGGACTTGATATAAAAGATTCCATCCAAATGTCAGACAGTCGGCTTGTTCAATCTGGTAGAGAACTTCTTAGCCAAGCAGCAGTAGAATCAGCCCAAGCCAAGGCTGTAAAGGTATTCCGAGCATATGACCCAGATTTTGACATCTACCAGCTAGAAAATGATCTCGAACACATAGTTGTTGATTTCTATCAACAATTCCTTGACCTCAACAAAGAATATGTGCAAAAAATCACAGAAGGTCCTGCACGCGAATTCTTGATGAAAATTCTTGCTAATAAATCAGAAGGGTTAGACTATAAGCAAGAAGTTTACGAGGTTACAAGGCCAGTATTTTTAGGGGTAAATCTTGAGGAAAAACAAAACCCAAGACTTAGCTTTAGCTGTACAGTAAAATATTCTGGAGGCAATAATTCACAAGATAAAGAAGCGAGAATTTCAAGAGTGAAAAGCCACAAAGTAAACTATTTCTTTATGATTTCAAGACACCCTGAGCCTGATTTTGAAACTTATGGGCATCCGTGGCAATTTCTTGTATTTCAGCCTTCAGATGACCAGCTGAGACTTGGTGGTTAATTATATAAAATTGCTTTCATGATATAAGTTATTTTTTATCTATATAAGTCCCCATATTTTTACTTAAATCTTCATGTTTATTTAGGCGGTAATAATAAAAATGCATATCAAGCAGATCATCATCAAAGGTTTCAAGACCTACCGAGAACAAGTCGTGGTTGGCCCTCTCTCTGCAAAAGATAATGTCTTCGTTGGGCTCAATGGTCACGGCAAGTCTAACTTCTTCAACGCCATCATGTTTGTATTTTCCGACAAGTTCTCTAATATCCGCAACGAAGACAAAATTCGCTTAATCCACGAAGGAGCAGCAGAAGCAGTAAATACAGCCTCAGTTGAAATAATCCTTGATAACTCTGATGGGAGATTGCCAGTCGATAAAACCACTGTTTCGATCAAGCGTATCCTAAAGTCAAATAAAGACGAATATTTCATAGATGCTAAGCACGTCACTAAAGGAGATGTCAGCAATTTGTTGGAAAGTGCAGGATTTTCTAAAGCGAACCCTTATTATGTTGTCCAGCAAGGGCGCGTTGCAAGCTTGGCCGCCATGAACGAAACCCAGTGTTTAGAGCTGCTTAAAGAAGTAGCTGGAACTATTGTGTATGACGAAAGAAAAGGAGAAAGCGAAAAACTACTTGAAGAAACCAAGAGGAAAAGAGACAAAATCAAAGAAATCATGGGAAGGATTGAAGACAGGATGAGAGAGCTGGAGTCTGAGAGTGATGAGCTTAAAAGATACCAACAAATTGAAAAAACGAGAAGGGCACTGGAGTATATTTTATATAAAAACCACGTACTAAAATCACAAGAACAAATCGAAGCTATCGACCTATCACAAAATGACTTACTTGACAAAATAAATAACCTCAAATTAAATAAAAATACTTTACAAGAGCAACTTGATACGTATGAAGCAGAGCTAGCTAATAAAGCAGGCATGGTTCAAAAAAACCAATTGTCACTGCAGTCTTTAGAAGAAACAACGTCTAATTTTCATAACCAAAAAATCCAGCTTGAAAATCAAATTCATTCGCTAAAAGAAAGGCATAGCAATATTGGGCTGGAGCACCAGAAAATTGAAAAAGAACTAAAATTTATTGCAGAAGAGAGGAAAAAAGTAGAAAAAATAGTCCAAGAATTAAGGCCCAGGTTTGAAGAGCTAAAAGAAGAAGAGCAAAAATTAATGGGGAACTTGCAGTTTAAACAGAGAAGAAAAGACCAATTATTCGCAAAACAAGGGTCAGTTATAAGATTTAAATCAATTGAAGACAGAAATAAATTTTTAAGCAGCGAAATTCAAGCATTGGAGGAGCATAGAAACGAAATCAAAGAACAAGAAGCAGCCATTGAAAGGGTGCTAAAAAATGATAGAAAAAGGGTCAAAGATATTGAAGGCAACTTACCAATGATTGAAGAACAAATTCAAGAAGAAAAGGACAAAATGTCAAAATACGTGGATGAGTTAGGAAATATCAAGCAATCCCGAGCAAAAAATGCAGTTGAAATAAACAAATTGAGAGGAGAAGAAGAAGCTCTGAATAGTCAAAAAGAGCAAACTGAATTGAAAATTGCACAAGCCTCACACCGCTTACAAATTCTTCTTCCAGGTCAGTTGTTTTCTACTTTAGAAAAATTAAAAACCGAATGCGCAAACTTGCCAGGGTATTTTGGAATCTTACTTGACCACATCACTTTTTCCCAAAAATTCCAAACATGTGCAGACATCGCAAGCAAGCTTAAATGCTTCGCGATAATTGTGGATACCTTTGAAACAGCCAAACAAGTTTTAGACATCAATGCAAGAATTGGTGGAGAACGAATCAACATTTACCCTGCAGAATGGCTACATGAACTAAACATAAAAGATCGCGTTTACCCTTCTGGCTCTGACTCTATCCCCCTTGTAAAACAAATAAAAATCAAAGAAGGAGCTCCATTAGATTTGATGCCAATAATAAAATATATATTCGGTAAAACCTTGCTAGTCAGAAATCAAGACGTCGCTAACCGTTATGCAAAGGAATATAGACTGCATTGCGTGACGCCTGATGGACAAATGGTTTATTCAGGCGCGTATATGGTGAGGGCTGGCTTCCATGATATTAAAAAAGAAAGAATTAGGGTATATGCAGACTTAAGCAAGCTAAAAGATGAGTTAAATGAAATCAGCCAAACTTTATACCAAATAAGGCTACAAAAGGATCAAAATCAGTCGCATGATACTGAACTGCAAAGGCAGACTCAGAATATTACTGCGCTTAAAGATGCAGCTAATAATAAGCTACAGGCCTTGAAAAATACTGAGCAATCGCTGGAGCAGGAAAAACTGGATCTTGCAAGGAAAATTTCTGAAAAAGAAAAGCTCGCAGAAATGTATGCAAAAGAAATAGCGATGCTTAATGAAAACATACTGAATGCCCAAAATGATAGAGAAAAAAAGGAGGTGGGAGACCTAAGCAATGCAGAAATTAAAGAATTAGAAAGTCTACTTCATGATATAGAAAACCTAGAAAAAGAAACCATGAATATTTCTAACCAAAGACTGGAAATCCAAAATCAGCTAGAGCAAGCTGAGCTAAAATTGACACAATTTATCCCAGAAAAAGAAAGAAAATTCAAAGAAAAACTGGAAGATTGCAATATATCGCAACAAGCCAGAGACAGAAAAGAACTTGAAGATGACCTTGCACATGTAAACAGACTTCTCGAAAGTTCTGAAGAGCAAGCCAAACAGGCTGCCCAAGAGCTTAAAACCTGCATCGCTCAATCCAGAGAACTCAGTGAGAACGCTAAAAAACTAAAAGACCAGCAGCAGCGCATCATGACAGAAGTCGCCGAAATGCAAATAAAAGCTGACAAAGCAAGCCTCAAGCATGCTCATTTACTTGAAATAAAAGAAGACTACCTCAAAAAAATGGGCTCACTAGGCTCTTTGCCAGCAGAAGAGCACGAGAAGTACCGCAACGAAAACCCTAAAGAGCTAATGCGGTGCTTAGAAGAAAACTCCCGAGAAATTCAAAAATATATGCATGTGAACAAACGAGCACTGGAACAATATACAAGGTTTACTGACAAAATCCAAGCTTTAAAAGAAAGAATTGCAGATTTAGACTCTTCTGATAATGCAATTAAAGAGCTACTGACCCATCTGGATGGTGTTAAAGATGAGGCTATTATAAGAACATTTAGAAGCGTCGCTAAAAATTTTGGTGAAGTTTTCCACGAAATTGTCCCTCAAGGGAAAGGGAAGCTGAAGATGATAAAGGGGGAAGGAGAAGGGGTGGATAAATACATAGGGGTAAGTATTTCTGTAAGCTTCTCCAGAAATGATGAATCTGTATATAAAATGCAGCAGTTGTCTGGAGGCCAAAAAACTGCTGTAGCTATTGCCCTGATTATTGCTATTCAAAGAGCTGATCCTGCACCATTTTACCTCTTTGACGAGCTTGATGCTGCTTTAGATACTCAGCTGCGAAACTCTTTAGCTGCATTAATAAATAGGTCAGCTGATAAAGCGCAGTTTATCATGACTACTTTTAAGCCAGAACTCTGCAAAAATGCAGCAAAAATTTTTGAAGTGAAGTTCAAAAATAAAGCAAGTACTATCAGACAAATAGATAAGCCTAAAGCTTTAGAAATCATCCAGCAGGCAGCACAAGAGCCAAGGCCAAGCAATGCTCAATAATACTTAATTGATAAATTTAATTATAGTTTTCAGATATAAATTGGCATATTATTATTTATATACACACTTTGATTCAACGACTGAGGATTAGCATACTTCTAATTTTGGCTGTTATAATAATATGAAAGGAAGTGAGAAGTTATATTCAAAAGATAAAGGAATCAAAAAGAATCTCACAATCGAAAGTGAAAGCGTTGATAAGGCAGAAAAGACAACAAACGAATCAATTGATTTAAGCAAGTAATCTCCATATAGACGTTTCGCTCAATCGGAAAATAAAGAAACTGAGCCAAGGAAAAAATCACCACCAAGAGTTAGCCCAGCACCAAAAGTGTTCCCGAATTTAATTAAACCGATAAATGAAAAAGCGTGGGAAGATAGCTCAAAAAGCAGCGCAAAGCAAGATACTTCTCAAGATGTCTCAAATGTGTCACAGCAGCCTTTAAAGACTTTATCAAATTCCCCAAGGCTTTCGAATCTTTCACCGAAACAGACAGAAAAAATTGAAATCAGCCAAAAACAGATCCCAGCTGTAAAGCAGAAGGTTATAAAAAGAAGACACTCGAAGTCAATTGGAGGTGAGCTGAAAAAACCGATAGAAGAGATCAAAATTAACTGAGAAAAAGATATGGAAAAATTAACCAAAGAAGAAATGTCCATTAAAAAGTCGCTAAATCAGCTTGACATGAAGTTTAAAGCAATAAAATCAAAATCCACCAAAAGCCAGTCTCCATTGAAAATCGGTAAAGAAGATAAAGAACAAAAAGAAATCCAAAAATCGCTATTACAGATTGATGCGCTGCTAAAAAGGATTTCTAATAAATACAAAGAAAAGCCTAATAAAAAGGTATCGCCTTCTCGAATCCTAAGAAAAGCTTAATTGATTATATACTTAAAATTAATCTCTATTTGAAAGCTGCTGGTAAACTTTTTCAAGTTTGGATAGCTTTTTCTTCTTTTTGTCTAGCTTGGAATCTTTTTGATATTTTTTATTAAACTTTGAGTCTTCTGCTTCTTTTTCTTTAATTTCTCTTAATCCCCCTCTGTGAGCAAAACAAAAAAATTTTGGGTTAATATTTTTTAAAAAATTTATATAAATTTTTCGTAAAATTCCAATTCGCAAAAACTGGAAAGCAAGAATTAATTTAAATATTTTGTTTTAAAATTCAAGCAGAATTAGCTAGAGGTTTCATTATTAATTAACATTTATATATCAAAATATTTTTCATAAAAATTATTTGTTTTCTCACAGGGTAGGTTTTAACCAAAGAATAGGGAATTTTTCTAAAGAATTTTTCGCTAACGGAGGGGGGTTAGTTTTTTCTTAATGCTTTGATCCATAGCTAAAGATTTTGCAGTCGCTTTTGGGGATATTTCAGAATTAGATCGAGGTGTATGAGGAGACTGCGATCTTCTGTCTTTCGGAGCTTGTGGCTGTTCAAAGTCTTGAGATAAATTTCTCTTTTTAGCTGGAAAATCTTCTTGAGGAGCTGAATCTTCTAAGTCTTTTAATGTTTTAGATAAAGGCGATAAAGGAGGCTTTGGTTTATTTATTTTCAGTTCATCTGGAGTTTTAAATCTTGGGGAATCAGGACCGTTGCTTTGGGAATCTATATTTGATATTTTACTTGATAAATTCTTTACTTCTATCTGTAATTCTTGCTGGGATCTCAAATATTTCTTAACAAGCTCAGCAATTTTTTCAACTGTTGTATTTACCTTTGTAGTTATTTTTAGTTCAATTTCTTCTATATCGAAATGCCCTCGCTCAATTTTTTTTAAATCCTGACAATTGTTTTCAATGATTTTCCCAAGATCTTTAATAGATTTTTCACAGTCGTTTATTTTAATAGCACATTCTTCAACTAATTTTATACAATTTTTTTCCGATTTTCATAGAGAAATTTAACATTAAGCTATTATTGAAAAGCTCCCAAGGTACCCGCATGTGCGCATCTCAACCTTGATTTGTGTTAGATCACCTGCTGCCACCATCTAGGGGTAAACTATTAGTCGCCTTAGGCTCGCGTCGAACGGCAAGTGAAGTGGGCTGGGCCACCACTAGACTTGGGTTGCCCTTCCAGAAAATTCGAAAAACGAATTTCTTATTAAGTTTTCGAATAGCTCATTGCCCAGGACGCAATGTCTGGTATCACGCTAGGAAGTTTCCAGTTGACTAGATATACTTTGCTGGGCTTTTTTTCTAACACCGAACATATCTCCACCAAGAGTAAACCTTGATTCGGGAATGGGCTGCGTTCGGCCTAATACGACATTCCGCATCACCCAAACTACGTAAAATCTGGCCGGATGCACATCACCGAGCGCCATCCTCTCTTCCGCAAGGTCCCAGCTACAGGTTTTAAAAGAGTGGACTGGTTCGTCACGCCATTTAATGTATATGACTTTCATAGAGACTCTGCAAGATTTTTTATTTCATGTTCTTTCTTGTCAAACTCTTTATCTATAAATCGTTTAAAGCTATCAAAACTTCCACTAGATTCGAGATCATGGACCCCAAAACTTGAAGTTCCTTTCGACTCTTCAAAAAGATCTGATTTTATACAATCCATAGCTTGCTCTATAATCCCTTTCATTTCTTTATGCCTTTCGTCATTTTCCTCTTTAACTTTCATAATAATTTTTAGTAATTTTTCTTCTGAATTTTTGATTTTTTCATTGCTTTTCTCACTTGTAAGAAAATCTTCCAGCTCTTCAATTCTTTTTTCCAGCTCTTGCATTTTACCTGAATCCACATGCAAATTGCTTCTAATATCGCTTAGCTTTGTGCTATGGTATCCTTCATTATTAGCAATCACTTCAACTCTTTTTTTCAATGTATTCAGATCATCTTCTTGATTTTCTGCATAATTCTGCTGGAGCTTCACAAGTCTTGTTAAATTAATTATTTTTTCTTCGTTAATTTTCAAAGCACCTTGTAAAGCTTCAATTTGGTCGTTTACTGTTTGGGAAGATATAGAATTCTGAGACACTTTGTCAATCTGTGATTCTAAATGGGTTATATATGCTTTTTTATCTGTAGAATTTTCAGTGTTTTTTGGTGTGCTTTCGATTGATTTGTGCCGCTCTCGATATTTATCCCAATATTTAGAAACAGTCGACATGAAATTAATAAAGAATGGAAGTTCTTGTAAAAGAAGAAAATAATAAGGTTTATGGGATAGTTATGGAAATAGAGCTTATGCTACAGCTTAGAAGAGAGCTTAAAATTGTACCTACACCTATAGGAACTGTTGCACATGCTTCTAGCCAAAATAAATGTTTAGGGCCTCCTTTTATTTTGAACTGCTATCAATTGAGATTTTTATGGGAAAAAGGAATAATAAGCATTAATGAGCCAATTGTTGATGAAATTATATATGAAGTTTTTAAATATTTCGCTGAAAAAAGGTGGGTTGTTAAAGAAGGACACAAGTTTGGCTGCGAATTTTTGGTATATGAGGGAGACCCAATTTCAAATCATAGCAAATATACGGTAGCTATACAAAATGATATTCCTGCGCAAAAATTGGTGGAGCTCTGTAGGATTTCGAATTATTCTAACAAAATACTACTGGTTGCATATTTTAATGAAAATGGGCTAAATTTTAAGAAAATTGAATGGCTGGCTGGAAAAGCGTAATTTTTATTTTAGAAGAGAAAAACCAATACCAAGAATAAAAAACTCAAAATAATTGTTATTCATTAACCATTAAGCTTTGAGCCTCAGCTGAAGTTTCGATTTCTAAAGGCACAGCTATACAGTCTCTTTCTATTCTTTCATTCCGAACGTTTTCTCTTTCCTCTTCAATAGTCCCATCCTGAATTTCTTCAACGGCTTCGCAGCTTTCTTCCATAAAAATAGAATTCCGAGGCATCCATCGATTTTTTCGATCATCAACCCATTTATGTTCAGGGCAAACAGATTGACAAATTCCATGCAGCCATCTATCAATTGACTTATAATGATATTTTATGTCATAGTAATTTGTACTAACAAATTTGTAAGTGTCAAAAATCTGTACCCTACCTTTCCACCATCTGGCACCAATGGTCTGTTCTCCAGTTTCTCCTCCTAACTCCCCCTCCGTGAGCATATAAAAAATTTTTATTCGCTTACGGAGGGGTTTATTTTTTTTTTAAAAAAAATTTATATAGAAATTTAAAGAAATTTTTTACAATTTTAAAAAAAAAACTCCAATTGAAAAATTGAGAATCAAAAATTAATTTAATTTGCGAAATTTATATATTTTAAAACGCAAGCTGTTCAAAATTAATCAGAAATAGCTAGAGATTTCGTTATAATAATTATCATTTATATATTTTTCATAAAAAATTGTTTATTCGCTCACGGAGGGTGTGCTTTTGGGCAAAAAAAATAGGGATTTTTCCAATGGTGTTGTATCTCACGTAGAGGAGGAGTAAGAAAATCTCTACATGGACCATATCATGTATTTGCTTTTTCATTTTGGGACTATAATAAGTCCCAGACAAAAATACCAAATCACCTGGCTTCATGTCTTCGTAGTTTACATAGTCTAAGGTATCAGACTGATAGGCTTGGTTCCATCTGCATAGGGTAAATCCAAATTCTGAGCTCAAATCAAAAACTACTTGCCTTACAAGTCCACAGCAATCTAAAAATAAAGGACTGTTATAAGCGTCTGTCCCTGGCTCATGATATCGTTGGGCATAAGGAGTCCCAATATAATGCTTTGCTCTATCAATAAATTTTTGTCTTAATTGATTTCTGAACTCTGGGTCTTCACGATTATAATTATTATTTTTAATTGTAAAACTTCGGTTTTTAATTTCTCTTTTTTTCGCTTGCAAAAATTTGGAAAAAGAGTCTTGAAGCGACTCTGTATTATCCATGCAGACAATGAGATTTTCTTTTTCTTCCATTTTTAAATTATGAAAATGTGTTATTTATTGTCTTTTTTGTTTTTTCTTTTCTTTTAAAACTTTTAATTTTTTGAAATCGTCTTGGCTTATAGGCGGCTCGATTTTTTTGGCAAAAAGGTCGTCCCAATTAATGTCTCTGAAAAAACTATGTTGCTTTACTTGCTGAATACTGGGACGCTCCTCTGGGTTTTTATTCATTACTAAATTAATTAAATCTTTGGCATCTGGGTCTATCCCTTCAGGGAATTTTATTCTTGATTTAGATATCCGTTGATATAAAACAGTAATATTTTCTGTATAAAAAGGAGGCTGCCCTACAAGCATTTCATATAAATTAGCACCTATACAATAAACATCAGCTGGCTTCCAAGCACCTGTTTGAGCCAGAAGCTCAGGTGGCAGATAAGCTGGAGATCCACAAAATGACATAGCAGGGTTGCTCTCAGTAACATTTTCCTTGGCCAAGCCAAAATCTGCTAATCTTATATGGCCAAATTCATCGACTAGGATATTCTGAGGCTTTAAATCACGATATACAATGTCCATAGAGTGCAAGTGCTCTATAGCTAATATAGTTTCTGCTATGTAAAATTTAGAAATTTCAGTGCTTAAGTAATGAGCATGCTCTAATATAAGAGACAGATCTCCATTTGGACAGTATTCTAAAGTCATAAATAAATGTCTATTAGTTTGGAATGCCCAGTATATAGGTATAATGAATGGATGCCTGATGGATTTTAATATCTTGCACTCTGCAATTGCATATTTTAGTTGCTTTTGAGATTTTAGCATGGTTTTGTTCAAGACTTTCAAAGCATAAATCTCTTGGTTGTCTTTTTTGATGACTTTATAAACATGCCCAAAGCTTCCTGAGCCGATTTCTTCGACAACGTCAAAGCTGTCTTCATTGATATGTCTTCCTTCATTATATTCAACGGCTTCTTCTTCAAAGCTTTCTCGATGCTCAAAGCTTGCCATCTGTATAGGAATTCGGTTTTCTTCTTGATTCTCAAGCCATTCTCTATTCTCTGGACGATGGATATATAGATGGAAGAAATTTATGCACTCATATAGCCGAGTTATTCACTCTGCCGATTTATCTTTCGAATTTGTATAATATTTCAATGTGATGTCACGAGTGCTCACAACAAAATAAAATTTATCTTCGGACATAGTAGATGTAACACTTTTAACTTCTTGTATATCCACAAATGGTATAGAGATGTCAGGCTGTATGCCTTCTAAATATGCATTTTTATTGTTATAGTGGATAAAAGTGCCATTTTGTGTATCAATTACTAGAAATACAAGCTTGTCATTAATTTGCCAGGATGAAATAGAGTAGACTTCACCGTTGAATCCTGCAGGTCTTTCGTGATTTTTTTGGCCGTATTTTTCTAATAGTTCTTCACCGATGTACTTGGGTATCAATTCAGCAATGTCAATATTTGTGGCTAGTTCCAATGCAGTTTTTCCGTAAGGATCTTCAAGCTTGGTAGTAGCTCTTTTGTCAAGCAGGAGTCTGACTATTTCTGTATGCCCCATTAATGAAGATAAATGAAGGCCAGTTCCTCGTTCTGCAGTCATTTTATTTATCTGTATATAAGGTTGGTTCAACAGTAGCTCAACGCAGTCTTTATGACCTTGGTAGCAAGCTATTTGTAAAGGAGTTCAATGATCGTCAGTCTCAATATTACAATTAACTCCGAGCTCAATTAATTCTTTTACTATATTAGCATGGCCCATATAGCAAGCGAAATGAATGCAACTTCATTTTCCATTATGAGGCGAATTTAAAAACTCAGTAACATCTTCCACAAGTACTCGCATATTTCTCTTTCTCATATAATCTTTCAGCACTGAAAATAAATCTCGGACTTTTCCTTCTTGGCATGCAAGAACACACTGAGTTAGTCATGGCTCATACTCTACGCTTGGGCTTTCAATCTCTTCATGCTCTATAATTTTTTCTACACTAGAAGGGGTAAGGGAGCCTCTTTCTTGAACATGAGCTACTGGAGCAGGATTAAAAACTGGCTGAGCAGTCCGACTTCTCACTGCTTTTCTATCATCTTGTGTTGGCTGAGGAGCGATAGGATTTTCTGTTTCTTTCTAAGTAACATTTACAGCTTCTAAGAAGATTTCAGTTCCATTATGTACATTGAATAGAGAAATTTTTGATGAAGTTGGAAGTAAAACCTAAATGGGAAATACTTTTGCTCCTGAGCTGATCAAGCTTAATTTCTGAAGGTGAGGAGGGACAAGAGTTAATCTAGCGACTTCATCTTTGAGATCTTTGACTTTGGTATTAGGCTCCACATTAAGTTCAAATACTCGATCTCCGAATTTGATAGTGATTTTCATTACAATCAATTATTAATTTTGCTATTTTCGATTTTCTAATGAATAAAAAAATACTAACTTGTTTAAGTATAAATTTAATATAAATCCTTCCTAATCACAATTTCGCCTTTAAATCACTATACACGAACATATATCATTTTTCATTCCATCTCTTTTACTCAGTGCTTCTAGACTGTTCTGATACTGTAAAAGCTGTGACGCAAACCCATTGTTTGGCTGTGCTTCTGGGTGCTTCTTTTTCACGATCTCCAGCCCTTGTGTAAATCCAATATTTTTCGTCTTCATTAAATATGCAATTAAAATTGTGGGAGCTCTTGAAATTCCAGTATCACAATGAATAAGAATTTTGCCTTTTTGCTTCAGGCAGTTTGTTATAAAATCATTGCACTCTTCGAAATATTGATGAATATTGCATGATGCAAGATCGTAAATGTTAATTTGTTTGTAAGTGTAGTTATTTGGGAAACGCTGCGCTAAACCTTCGCCTACAATTAAAATGTGAGTTATTTCATGATGCTGAAGCAAAACTATATTTGAGGCTGCATCGTAGTTTCCAATGAAAATTCCAGGTAACACCTTATTGATTGTATACATTTATGTCAATTTTATTAGGACTTTTAAAAAATTAAGCACGCTTTGGATTTTTTAGCATCTTTGGCTTTTTGTTGGATTTTTTCAGCAGCCTGATTTTCTGTTGCGGCAAGCCGAGATTCAGCGTTTCTTGCTAACTGGCCACCCAGCTCATTTTCAATTTTTTTCATGGCTTCTTCTGCGATATTTATTTGCATTTCTGGACTCACGCCTTGTCCATAGCTTTGTTTAAAGTTATGGTCACTCATTTTCCTTACAGTTGTCTGCTTTACTGTATAATTTTGATCTTCAAACTCCACCTGCTTTTTCCAAACTTCTTCTTTTACTTCTCTTCAGAGCTTTGGATTTGCTTGGGCAATTTCATATAATTTTCCGGTGAAATCGATATTTGCTCGTTTATCCCTTAAATATTTTTTCTTTTCTTCTTCGAGTTTTAATTTTCTTTGCCTTATGCTCTCCAGCCTTTCTTTTTCCATTTCTTGAACTCTTTGCTTCCACTCATTAACTCTAATCACATCTAAAGCGACATCTTCGCCTAAGTTCTTTTTGGTTCTAATAATAGCTGCATATTCGTTGAGTTTTTCAAGTTCAATTTCCATTGCTCTTTTGAACGCAAAAAAATCGTCTTCAAGCTGGTCTATTTGGATTTTCATTAATTTTATAGCTGTGTCTTTAACTTCTCGCTCGTGCTCTATAAGCTCGCTTATACTGTGCTGAGATTTGACAACGATTTGGTCCAAATCATAGTTTTCTTCCATGTCTTCTAGCACATCTCTAATATAGTCTTTTACAAGCAGCCCGTCTAAGTTTACGATATAGCCCATAAACCCTATATAGATTTGTTTATCGAGCAAAATGTAATGGAAAGTTGAACAACCAAGTCAGACTCTATCAAAGGGACGAGCTGGAACTCAATACCAGGAAGGGTTAAAAAGTTACATATCAAAAATGGAGCAAAGTTGACAAGCAAGCAGGCAAGTTTTTAAAATAGCTTTGTATAAAAATTAATTTTGAATTAAAGATACTTTTAGACTGACACTTATGAGTATCTAACCTATTTTTTCTTTATTTTCTATCAAATTAAAATTATTATGAATTATAAAAATTAGATATCGATAAGTTAATTTCATAGTATAATTCCAGAGTCGCTTCGACCTTTAAGTGCTAGTCAAGCCGAATTAAAATCTTCGCCTTATTCAAAAGCCACATTAGATGTGCATTAGAAAATTGAAATAGATTTTAAAAATTAAAGACTTATAATTTAAGTTGTAATTCGCGAAGGATAAATTTAAAAAAAACAAAATAATAATTGTTTATGATAAAATGATCTATAAAGCCAAAGATTGTATTGAACGCTGATTGCTCCATATGAGGTTTTAATTGCTCATTAAAAATTGAAATGGACTTAAAAATTAAAAAAACTTATAAGTCGAGTTTCTTTTTTGCTGAAGGATAGATTTTTAAATGAACAATTCAATTTGTTTATGAGCAACTGATTTATAAAAGCTAAAATTTGTATTGAAAGCTGATGGCTCTTTTAAAAGTATTAATGGCTCATAATAATTTATAATCTTGACATGATTTTTCTTATATATAATTATTTTTTAAATTTAATAATTTTTCAAATATATTAAAACATAAAATTTTAAAAATGTATACAATTATTTCTGATAAAAATTAAATTTTATTATAATAAAGCCATTTTTAAAAATTGGCCAACTTTGCTCACATTTGCCAATAATTTTTGACATCCAGCTAGTCCCTTTGATGGGGTCTGATTTGGTTGGTTAACTATCATTCCATTTTGTTTGATAACGAAATCTATAGAGGGGTATTAGTTATATTTTTGAACTTTAGGATACGAAATCTGTAAGTAGGATCGTAAGAAACTGGATTATTATACAAAGACAAGTTTTTCAGCTTCGGCAAATGAGAAACCGCTACGATAACATCATCTAAATTTCCTATCGAATTTGTATGAGCTTGAAGCTCTCCAATTTGTGTATCTATTAAGGCTAGATGATTTATATCAGGAATTTGGTTTTGTTCAATTCTTAGCTCTTTTAAATAAAGCATTCCCTCAAGTCCTTCTATAGCAGATATCTGGTTTCCATACAAGTAAAGCAACTTCATGCTTCTTAAATGGCTGATTCGCTCTATCCGAGATATTTGGTTCATGCTGAGATCTAGGGCGTTTAAATTGCGATTTCCTTCTAAATTTTCAATTTTTGTAATTCTGTTGCGTGATAAACGTAAAACTTGTAAAGCAGAAAGATTATCTAGGCCTTCTATGGTAGTAAGAAGATTTGTAGACAAATCAAGGTAGAGAAGTGAGGGAAATAATTCGAGATGAGGGGGAATTGTACGAATCATATTAAATGAGAGATCAAGATGGACTAATTGCTTACTCCCCCCATCAGTGAGCGAACAAAACCATTGGAAATTCGCTATTTTTTGGGTGAGGGAATAAAAATTATTTAATCTATGAAGAAAATATAATTGGGAATCGCCATAACGAAATCTCTTGCTAATTCTGTTTAATTTTAAACAGCTTGCTAAACTTTACAAATTAAATTAATATTTGCATTCTAATTTTTTGCAAATTAGGATTGTTTTAAATTTTAAAAAAAATTCTATAAAATTATAAAAAAAAAAATTAAATTCCATCATGAGTGAACAAAATATTTTGTTCACTAAAGGAGGAGGGGAGTTAGGGTTTGAGATTAGATTTGAGAGACCTTCTAAAGAAGAAATTTGTTTACTTTGGATTACAATTGCACTACCTTCCCTCCTGTCTTCAAAGCCTTTATCAACTACTTCTTTAGTTAATTTTGGCATTTTATGCAAATTAATTCAAAGTTAAATAAAAATAATTTTATATTTTTATACATCCTGGTATTCAAATGCTTTATTTTAGTTGGTTTAAGCATTAAAAATTAATAAAAGACAATTTAATTAATTTTATTTATATAGATTACATAAGTATTACCATAAATGCTTCATAGAGTCATACAAATTTTAAAATTGATTATTTACAAATTTTATATTGCAATTTAAAGTCTACTTCTAACTTATGCATTCTATGCTGGGAAAATTTGAAATATTAATTCTATATAAGGAATAGTTCAGCAGATCCCATTTTTTATAAATGTATTATATGAAAAATTCCCGCAAATAATAAAACCATTTTTAAGCTTATAAAATTATTTAACAGCATGTCTTTATAATCTATAATATAAGATGGGCAAAAAATTAAAAATAACCAGAGTTACGTCAAATCCTCAAAGGGCAATAGTTAGAAGCACGGTGCGAGAAGATGTGGAAGAGAGCCAAAATTCTAAACCCAAGGAATTTAATCGTATTAAATACCGCCAAACCACGTTAGATGGTAAATTTGTGAAAGAGAAACCTTCAAAGCCAAAAACAAAAAAAAGCTATGAAATAGACCTAAGCGAAAATGAGCAGATAATTATTGAATTAGAGACAGATAGTAAAAAGAAATGTTGCAAGTGTAATGAGCCTGCAGTTATGAGAACGATCAGGCATGGTCAAAATTCAGGAAGAAGATTCTGGGGCTGTAAAAATTATGGGGACAAGAATTTTTGTGGCTTCTTTGAGTTTGAAGAAGAATTCCTGGAATAGATACCTTCAAGCTCTTTAGTTCATTTTAATAAAAATAAACCTGCAAAGCAATTTATATTGTTATAAAATTAGATTATAAGGATTAATAAAAATTAATTTAAATTAAAATTCTTCATTTTTATTACAATGTCTACAATTATCTAAATACTTTCTTAAATATGATTATATCTGTTTATCTCTCTTCTGAACAAATCTCTTAACGTCTGCATGTCGATATCAGTATCTCTATCAAAAATAAAATCAGCAGGCGTTTCTGCCAGCCTCTCCAAATTTGGATCTCTAATCATAGCAAAATAAGGATGCTGCAAGGCTTGATCAAGAGTAATTCTTCTATGAGGAGAAAATGTTAAAAGCCTTTGCAGCAAATCAATTTCTTCTGCAGTGCATGCTGGGAAATATTCTCTCAAGTCTTTAGAGGGGATGAAAGGAAATGATTGTACATATCTAATTGCTTTTTCGTCTGAAATAAATCTTAAATCCTCTGCTGAAGGAGTTCCGATTATTTGAAAAATCACATTTAATTGGTCGCTCTCAGAACAGGGATACCCTGCTCTCATGTTGGCTGTATTTAAATCTGGGGAAAGAGGAAAGCAACTTTTTCCTGGGAATAATGGGCATCTTTCTATGAATTCCTGATTATTTTCTCTTATCATTTGCAGCATTTCTGCGAAAACGCAACCTAAGCTCCAAACGTCCATTTCTTTTCCATATTCTTTTTCAAGCAAAATCACTTCAGGAGCTCTATACCAGCGTGTAACGACATGGCCTGTTAAAATCCTTTTAAATCCTTTTTGAAACCCTCTAGCGTTCATATCTCTTTCTTCATTCATATTATTTTCAGCTTGACTTTCGAAATTCTGATTCAAGCTTCTATATGATCTTGATAGTCCAAAATCACATATTTTGAGGGTGCAATTGGAATTAATTAGAATATTTGCAGGCTTAATATCACGATGCAGCACATTTGCAGAGTGCATATAGCGCATTCCACAGACAGCTTGGTACATGAGGTGCTTTATATGGTTATGTTCGAGATATGTAGGAGATTTTGAGAGTTTTTTAAGGTCGGCTTCGGCATGCTCCATGACGATGTATACATTATTGAACTCTTGAGATGCGCTTGGGGTAAAAATATTGACGATTTTGATGATATTGATGTGATTAAGAGTTCTCATGATAGAAATCTCTCTAAGCATGTGCTTTGCCTCTATAACATCATCGAAAAGAGCTTTGACATTTTTGATGGCAACTCTTTGGTTAGTTTGAAGATCGATAGCTTCACAAACTGAGCCATAGGTTCCTTTTCCAATACGCCGAACAAGTCGGTATCGTGGCCCAACCTCCCAGTTTGGAAGCTTAGTATTGATCATTTTAATTATATAGCTGACATTTTCAGCATTGATTTGTGACTGATTTTTTTTAAAATGTACTCTTTATAAATTATATAAAACATTTTCTTATTTCTGAGATTTTGAATACTCTTTATTGTGGCTCTTATTCTTTCTAAATAATTGAATTATTGCTAAAATGGCATCAAATCATATTCAAGCTCAACTAGATTCTCTTAACCTGCCCCAAAAAACTGTTGATTCAATTTCCCAACATATTTCTGACATCTTAGTCTCAGTTTTCACAGCTTTTAAAGCAAAAGCCCTCTTCAAGCCACCTTCAGTTCCAAAGAAACTGAAACACCTTTCAAATTCACGTCAAACTCCCTCCCCTACTCTCAACGAAAAAATAAATAAGCTTGATTCTTCATTAGAAGAAATTGAGAAAACTAAAGCAGCTAAAAAACTTGCAAAAAAACTAGCTAAAGAAATGCAAGAGAGAGAAAAACGAAGGCTCGAAAGAGAAAAAGAAATGCTTGTTAAAGAAGAACAAGAAAGGCTAGAATACGAAAGGCTTAAAGAGCTAGCTTTGAAGCAGGAAGAAGAAAAAAAAGCACAAAGGCTAAAGGAGTTAAAAGAAAAATCAGATGCAAGAAAAAGAGAAATCGCAACAATGAAAGAAATAGGAGAAACTGAATATAAAAAAGTTATATCAGAAAAACCATTATTTAAAAAGATCCAAGATAATTATCAGCAATCTGTCCTTATGCCAGAGCTAGAAAAGAAAAAAGCAGAACTAGCAAAAAAACGAAATTTATTTAAGCCTCTAGACCATTATGATTTAGTTGAGCATTCACGACATCATGATGAAATTATGCAAGAGTTTGATGAGCGCAGAAAGCAAAATCTGAAAAATAGGTCTTTAGAGCATAAAATGAATGCAGCGTCTTTAAGCTTGAAATCAAGATTTACTGATACAATTTTAGAAGAAGAAAAAAAGAAAAAAGAAGAATTTGAGAAAGAAGGAATAAATAAAAAAATTTTGTATGATAAAAAGCTTCAATATGCAGAGCTGGTTAAGGAAATGTTTCAGCCTTCTATTGACCCTTATAAGAAGCATGAAATGCAGCTTATTGTGGAAAGGCTAAAGCATAATGCAATAGTAAGGTCTACTATTTATACCAAATCATCTAGGAGTGTATCTGAGCGAAGATCAGATAGTTCTAGAGAAAAAGAGACAAAATCTGTTTTGGGTAAAAAATGAAAAGAAAATCCTATGATTCCTAAACCAAAACCCAAAAGGGAGCCCATTTTTGTGGATTATTTAGGAGAGAGAAGGAAACTAAGGGGAAGCGAGCCGAGATCAGAAATACAAAAAATTGATTGAGAAGATGACCTTTATGATGAAAATTTAACAGAAGAAGAAAAGGCTGAAAAATTAAAAGCAAAAGCAGCCATGATGGAAAAAATAGCCAAGAGGAACGAGACTAAGATAAATGGAGCAAATAGTCTGGAAGTGGCAGACCAAGTAGATGAAATGTATATCAACTCAATCAAAGCAAAATTGGCTGTTTTAGAAAAAGTTTAAAATGAGATTATTAATTATCATTAATTCTATTTATATTGATTCTTGTACTTTTAATCATGTCAACTGCTAGAGAGTTAATTTGTTTATTTTCTTTCAAACATTTAATAATGTTTTTCGACTCTTTTATAATGATGCTTGTTAGGAGATTCCGTCTTTCATAATTTTTGGCAATATCACTAAAGCAATTTGCCAAATAAGCTTCTCCAGAATTAATTAATCTTTCATGAATTTCATCGACCACAGCCCTGGGATAAACATCAAAGTCTAAGTACGCAGCTTGATGGATTCCCCTTCCACAATTTAAATATGGCGTCTCAGCGTTTAGTGGCTGGCTACGCTGACTTCCTTCGAGCACATATCGGCTAGGCTTTGCCTGATCAGAGAAGAAATAAACAATTCCAGTGCTGTGTGGAGTCTAGCCCTAGTCCAATTTCAGGGTTGGATTTTACTTCAAGGAGAGAGGAGATTCGGAAGTTGGAAAGGGGAGGCAGCGCCAGCTCTGAAGGCAATGCCTAGACCTATCGGGCAAAATCTCCAGCATGAAACTAAGTGTTACGCCCTAGGCTAGGAGTTTCCCTTTTTGCAATAGTCAACGAGAAAGCCCATTTTTGGGTCTTTTGTGTGGACAACTTTGTACCCCCCCTCAGCTTCAAGCAAGGCCACAGAAGTCCGAAGATTGTCCACTCACCACTGAAGCCGAAAGGCAAGGAGGAGACACTGTCGTCCCTGGTGGAAGACATAGTCGCAAAGCCGCTGATCCTCCTATTGTAGATCCTTGCTGACTGCATAAAACTACTGTTAATATAACTTTAAGTTTAGCTGGATTTCCCCCTTTTCAAGATCAGAACATCTTAAGCCTTTCTTCAGAAAAAGCAGATTTTGCATCACTTCACATGATTTCTTTTTGATTAGTAAGGATGCATTTCTGGCACACTGGTCTTTTCTTTACATGGCACCGATATATTAGTTCATAAGATTTTTCGTGACATATATGGCATCTCATATAAATTGCTTGAAAATATTCTTCTCTTACTAGACTTTTTAATTGGCATTTTTCCCCAAAATCTCTATACATAAAAAAACATCAAATTTCATCGCTCCAGCAAATCTCATAAAACTCTTTATTTACTAAAGAAATCGCTCAAAGCACTTCTTTATAATTCAAAAATTTAAATACCTCTAGCCAAGGTCTTCTAAGATTTGTACGAATTTTACCTTGTAGAGCTTTATTTATCGTCATCTGCTCTAGATGTGTTGAGTTTAAGCTGGAATTTCAATTTTGAATTCATTGAATTATTTCAGTGTCATAGATCTCTTGAGGTATCGTCAAAGGTATCAGCATTTTGAAATCGACAGGATTTACACATTTTACATGGAAAGTCCTGGTTTCTATTTGAAAAATTAATTTTACTCCTATTTGTATCATAATGTCATCGTTGATTGCTTCATTGCATTGATAGCAATATTCACATGTATCATTTTCTTCTCGCTTTATGAGAGAGATGCCTTGGATTATGCTTCGGGTTTGCCTGAATTTTTCTATACTCAAATAAGCCATTGCATTCAAAAGCCTAATTGAAAGATTAAATACAAAATTGGCATTTTTATAGAGAGCATTAGCTCTGTTGAGAAAAAAAATTAAATATAAAGTTCGATGGGAATGGCATTGAGAAATTAGAAATTGAAAGTGATGGAAGGATCTATTGCATTTGGTTCATACTAAGTGCAACGAATTTAAAAAGAATTACTGCACCATTATTAAATTAAATAATAAAAAATTATGAGGAATGTGTGAAATTATGATATATGATTCAATATTTCACTATATTTCATTAATCATCAGAATTTTTGAAAATATTTTGTATGATATATCAAATATCTTTGATAGAGCCAGATTCAAAGTCAAACCATGAAATTTTTAAGTTGCAAATAAAATTCCATAATAAAATCGTTTATTAGTTTATTTAAGGCTCACTTTCTTTAACAAAGTGAATTCCATTTCTATTTTCAAAAAATTGGAAAATCTGCAAATGTTGAGCATTTGCCAGTTTTTTGCTGATGAAAACCTTTAATTGGATATTGCCAATGTATGCATGTCTTAAAATCAGCATATTTCAAATTAGAAGAAGTCTTAAAAATAGATGGGATTTTCATTCTCTGCAATATAAAACGTAACTTCTATTGGACTGAGCTTTTATTTTTAATCAGTAAATATATCAATTCTTATGCTGCCTTGCTTCTCCATCTTTTTTCATGCTTATCTTTTTATCTAAATGATCAAACCATATGTTGGCTCTCTCAAAATTTTTCTTTGATCTTTATTAGCTTTTGGTTATATATTCTCATCGCGATTCTCAAGCTTATCAGATGTTGCATCAGCATGAAAATCACTTTATATTAAATTAAACTAATTTTCAAACACTCTATGTAATAGCTCATATTTATTCATATCTGGGGATTCTTTGGATTTATAAGAATATATTATCATCATAGCGTTGCATTTTAGAAAAATAATAACAACTCATTTTTAGTTTTCAGATAAAAATATTAATTTTTTTAATTAAATAGAAACAATAGCAGGCGCTTAAAAAATGCATTATTTAAAATTCTGAAAAAAAAATTCATTGAATCCGAAGTATTAACAGAAAATAAAATATAGCACTTTTAAAATCTTTAATAAAAAATGAACGACGAGCGTGGAGACAGTTTAATTAACTCTTTTGATTTCTCAGCTATTGAAGAAATGGATCCAAGTCTCAGTGAAGGCCACCGCGTCGCATATGACCGTGAAGTTCCATTTGAACTGAGAATTCAAGACTCTGGAAGTGGCCCTCAAGAAGTAGGAACCTTAGAAGCCATAAAAGTAAAAGTTCTCATTCTAGGAGATAATGCTAATCCTCAGCACGTGAAAATCGAATTAACTAGTGAAAACGACCTTTTCTTCCATTATATTCACTCTTTAGATGACGCTGCTTTTCATCAGCTCCAAGAAACCCAGAAATTGATGATAGAATTTTCAGAACTGCCCACAATTCTTATCAGGATGCTAAATTCATGCATAAAGGAGCCTCACAACTTCTTAGCTGTCTTTATTATGCATAGAGACGGAAGAGCAAGGCTTGATTTCATTCAAAATATGGAATACAAGTTTATTGAGCTGCTATCGTTAGATTTCATGGCAAGCACCGAAGAAATGGTTCGACAGCAGATCACTTATCGCTATAATGCAGTCAAAAGCAAGCTTGCAATCATGCAAGCAAGACTTCAAGATATTAATTCAGTCATTAAAGTCAAAAATCCATCATTATTACTTCAGCTGCAAAAACAGTCAAGAAAATAAGGATAATTAAAATTATTTAAGATTTTAAATGCGACGCATTTAATGTACTGCACAGTTTTTAGTCGGGATTTCTGATTGAATTTCACAAATTAATGAGCTTATACTAGAAAGTTCGTTTTTAATAGCAGCGATACTTTCGGTAATATCTTTGTCATCATTATATTCTGTCTGTTGCTTTGAACCTAAAAGCAACCCTAAGCTAACGCTTTTCCCTGTAAGAATACTTTCAGCAATGTTTTTTAATAGAGTAATCTCTTTATGGATAAAAGAAATTTCCTTTGAATGAGTCTCAATTTCATTTTTTATACTAAGCTGAGTGACATCTTCTTTTTTAGTAGTAAATAGCTGTTTTTTCAGTAACTCATTTTCAATGATAAGTGCTTCTTGTGTAGTTTCCAAAGTTTTTAGCTCTGCTAAAAACAAATTGTAATCGCTTGGAGAAATTTTTGTTTCCTGCAGGGCTTTCAGCTGCTTTGCTAAAAAATGGCTTTGCATCTTTAATTCTTTATTTTTTTCATTTAATTCTTCTTCATTAAGATGCTGAGGAGTGTTTTCTAATTCCATGTTAATTTTTTCTAGAGCTTTTATTTCTTCTTCCAGAACTCTCCTTGACTCTAAATTGCTCGATAAATAGTCTAAAAGATGCTTATTTTCTGCCTGGATTTTTTCTTCAGCTGAATCTTCTAGTATTTTAAGCCTCTTCCTAAGCTCGCGATTTTTCTTTTCCGCGGAGATTAAAATTTTTTTCTTGTCTTCTGAGTATGATTTTATAGGTGAATATCGTCTATCATGATCAAAAGTCCTTAACGAATGGGCACTTATGTCTCTTTTGAACTTGTCTATTAAATTATCAATTTTTTCTATTCGATGTAAGCGGGATTGGCAAGATGGGACTGGGCTCTGCTGAGAAAAGGTTTTCACGTCAGAGTCATCCGTTGATAATAATTCAAAGCATGTAACTTCTTTCGGAATTTCATTAGGCAAAGAAGGTTTAAATGCATTTGAACTGTGGCATCTTGTTCTCACTGGTGTTGAATCTGGGCTTCTATATTTATTTGCAGATTTTGCAATTGAGCTAGCCGATATTTTTGTATTTTCAGGAGAGTTATAAAAAAGTTCTTGCGAGGACAGCAAATTTCTTTTCGATGATTGGTACGACATATTATCAAAATATTCCTTTTAATATCCTGATTCCATATTATTGTTGATATAAATAAAATGAGGCTTTTTGGCAAGAAAAAGAAGCAAAACATGAAACCTGAAGAGGTTTTGAAAACCATGGAATCTCTCAGAAAAACAATAGAAGATATAGAAAAGCGCTCCACACTACTCCAAAACAAAGCGCAAATGGAACTGCAAAACGCCTTGCAAAGGAAAAAGCAAGGCGACCGTGCAGGTGCGTTAATTTCTTTGAAGCGCAAAAAAATGTATGAAACTGAGGCTTCTAAACTTGAGGGATCTCGAATGAACATCGAACAACAGCTATTTGCCATAGAAGGCGCAAGCATGAATAAAAACATTTTTGATTCTTTGAAAACAGGAAACCAGGCTCTAAAACAAGTTCATGGGGAAATTAAAATAGAAGATGTGGATAAGCTGAAAGATGAGATGGAAGAACAGCAAGATTTAGTGCAAGAGCTAAACGAAGCTATTTCGCAGCCTATTGGATTTATGTCGACTGTTGATGAAGATGATTTGCTTAAAGAACTAGACGAAATTGAAGCCCAAGAGTATGAAAGAGACCTGATTGAAGCTGAGCCCAGCCAAAAAGCAATGGTGAGGCCAGTGGTAGAGCAACCGAGCCTAGAGCTACCAGGAAAAGAGCAACCACAGGTTTTAAGCAACTTTGCTGGCCCACAACCTCAGCAACCCGTGAAAGCAGCTCAAAATAACGAATTGGACGAACTTTTTAACTCAATGCAAATGTAAGAGAATTAATAGAAGCTTAAAATTTGAATATTCTGTCGATTTTCTTATCTAATATAGATATTTTATCTTAAGTATACAATACGATCTGATAACACCAGGCACTAATTATTTCTTTATGGTTTAATTCTAATAAGCCAATTTATTTAAATATTTCACCAAATCGTTATACATCCCTAGTCTTAAAATCATATTTTTTCTATTTCATGCAAAAATAACGCCTTATTTACTGGAGTTTTGACGACAATGTATTTTAAGTTATAATAAAATTATCAAATAATTGTATTAGTTATAGCGCCTTAAGCTGAACGCAATCAAATCTAAATTTGAATGAAGAGTCCAGATCTCCGGTAATCCAAATTTCTTCTTTATTTTCCTTGGCGACTGCTTCTGTGACCATTTCTCTTTTTTCCATCCCGACATCTACGCAATTGTCTAGACGGACTGTAAAGATACTCGGTAGAAATGAGTTGCTATGATTTTGACTCGCACCTACTTGAACGAATAAAACTATCAGAAAAATCCCTATATATTTGGTAAAAAACTCATATAGTGAGCAAAAAATTCTTCTGAAAAAATATTTTAATTATTAAGTAATAATTATTATTATGAAATCTCTGTTTAAACAGATCCAATTTTAAATATTTGATTTAAAATTATTTCAAATTTAGGATTTTTTAATTTGGAAAAAAAATACTATAAATAGCCCCCCTCTGTGAGAGAACGCAATGTTTTGTCCGCTCACAGAGGGGGAGTGAGGAAACCAAGGCTCGAGCCCCAGGTCTTGAATCATATAGCAATTCATATATTTCTTGATCAGAAGCCATTTTTCAACGCATTCTGGTGAATGGAATCCCTTGCAGCACATGAAGTCGAATTTGTCGCAAAGGACTTCTGGGTTAAGATCGGCAAATAAGAACTCGACATAGTAATAAAATGACTCTCTAACGCCGATATGAGAGAAAAATTCAATACAAAATGTCGAATTAAAACTTTTTTCTAATCCTCCCAAAGAAAATTTTAATAAAAATAATAAAATAAAAATTAAAAATAAGAAAAAAGCTTTTTATAGGAACCAGAGCAAGTATCGACCTCGAATGCGTTTCTTAAGTTTTCCATCTGTCTTTGGGCCTTTCTCGGTACACGATAAAGGCTCAAGCACCGTCATGTATTTTTCATAGCAGCCTGCTAGGGCTTGCCAGACTCTCAATGCATTGTATGGATTTCCCCTAATTCTGTTCAATGTCTTGGATGGGAGCACATTTTTTCTTATCTGGCGAATTGCCCTTTTGAAGCCCCTGATAAGTTTGCACCTAAGGTACTCCTTCTTAGGAGGTGAAGTCTTGAACTCCCCGCAAGTATAGAACAATTTGCGTATGTGGGCATCTTTTTTGCTTTTGCGACCTGGATGATGACTAGCTCCGACCTTCACGTGAAGGAGTAGAGGGTCAATCGATAGAATTCTTTTCATTTTATTATTATAAGCATAATCTTTGCTTGCAAATTAGACTTATTGAATTGAATTTTCGACCATTAGTATTTATGTAAGGAAGGCAAGCAGAATGGAGGTCTGAATATGGAAATTCATATCTATTTTGAATTTATATGCAGATATAAAAAGATTTCTTAGTTCTGAGATGTTTAAAATTACAGCAAAGAATAGAAGGAATATAAATTTTATGCCAGCTTCATTTTTGATTATATATGGATAAACAATTATTTCTTAGAATTTTTAGTATTTTTTGAAATTTTTTTATGTAATATTTTGATAATTTACCAAATTAATAAAGATAAAATTACAAGAAGGCTGACTTTTGATTGCGATAAATTGAGAAAATATATAGACTATCAGAAGCCTTGACTAGAAATCTAAATTTTAAGTGTAAAACTAAGTAATAGACATATTTATCAGTATTTTCTTTAGAATTCGAAGAGAAGAATTATTTATTAGATGGATAAATAGGAAGATATTTTCTTCTCAAAGAATAAATTCCAAAATATAAAAATAAAGACAAAATAATGGCAAAAAAAAGACTCTAATAATCTAAGTCTAAATTATTTTACGAGAGAATTTCTAAAAATTTATAATATTTTGAAGAAGTTATCAGTATTGCATACGGCTTATTCCATAAATTTAAATTAAACCTTAAGTCTTCTTAAAGCAAAGCTTTTCTGAATCATCCCAAAAATCTAGTTCCTATTATTTTCTTATATATTAAAGCGGCTATAAAATTATATTTAATTAAGCAAAATTAATATTTATCTAAACTGATTTTTGTTCATTATATCTTGGCATATAATATTTGGTTACTCCTATCTTAAACATCAGTGTCACTAGTAGAGTAGTAGATCCTATTAAAATGCAAATCACAAGTTGCTCTATGCTCAAAGGCTCTGTGTTCATAAAATCTCCACCTTTCTGTACCAACAATATTTGACATACAAATTCAATAGACAAAATCGTTAAAAATTGCCAATTATTGAAAATCCCTGCGAAGACATTGTACTCCTCTGGTCTAATTTTTCTACAGTTAATCTGATTGAATAGCTGTAGCATTACAAAAATATTGAAACAAAGAGTATAGTGCTCAGATTCTTCTTCAGGCCAATCAGAGTCCCATCCAGCGTCAACGCCAAAAATAGCTGGACCCCAGAAAAGCACAACGACTACTACAGTCACTTGATAAACTGACTGAATAATTATATTTGCAATAATTCAAGGTGACAGAATGTACTCATTTTTCCCATATGGAGCTGAGTCAAGTACTTTATTATCAGGATCTTGTGTCGCTAAGGCTAAGGCTGCCAAAGAATCCATCATTAAATTAACCCAGAGCATTTGTACTGCAGTTAAAGGAGAACTTTCTACAGTAATAGCTCCTATCAAGCAGAGCATCAAAGCGACAGTATTTACAGTCAATTGAAATTGCAAATACCGCCTAATATTGAAATAAATATTTCTACCCCACTTAATTGCTGTGACAATACTTTGGATATTATCATCCAGCAAAATGATATCAGACGCCTCCTTAGCCATAGGAGTTGCAGTCATCATAGCTATTCCAATATCTGCTCTCTGCAAGGCGGCTGCATCATTAGTCCCATCTCCAGTGACAGCTACAATTCTCCCAAGTCCTCTCATGCCAATAGTTAAAAGCAACTTATCCTGTGGACTGCATCTAGCCAAAATCCTCAAATGCTCTTCAATTTTCTTGAATTCTTGCTCATTGCCTATTGCGTAGCTAATTTCGTCCTTTCCTTCTTTTACTATGAGTCCTCCAGTTCTTCTATCAAAATCAGAATTATTAAAAGGGCGTGATCTGACGTGAACTCCTGGTGACTCGTGAGTTGGTCCGGGCCCAGGAAAGGGGAGCCACATAGCGATAGTTCTCCGGGGTGGATTTTTGATCTAGGGGCTGATTTTAGATCTTTTTTCCTTACCTGCAGAGTCCCTACCGGCGCAAAGTTCCTATACTACTCTATGGGAGAAATTTTCGAACCGCAATAAGGCTCTAACAGGCCATAAAGGGGCAAGAGACAATTCAACTATACTCTGAGCCCTGTCAGAGGCTAAGGAAGTCTTTTGCTGAATTTTGTGATCAAGGAAGATGATGCCGATCGGTAGGGATATCTCCCCGCTAGACCTAAATGCCACCATTTTTTGGTGACGTCAGAAGCAAAAAGGTGGTGTGAGGATAGCGCTTAACACCAACGCAAAGCTATCCATTGGACGGAGAGGGGCTGAAATAAACCCCTACGATCCGCTATAATTTTAACTAATCTAATCTAATATATCAAAATCTTTGCCTAATATAATTGTGTCATTTTCAGGCTTATAGTCATAGTCTGAAGGAAGGATGCTGCAATGTTTCCCTATTCTTGAGGCTATATCTGGGTTATCCCCAGTAATAATTCTGACAGTCACTCCAGTTTTTCTTAAAGTTTCTATGGCTTCTTTTGCTTCTGGCCTCACAGGGTCTTCTATACCAAAAATAGCAACAAGTATCATACCGTTAGCGGCGTTATCCATTTCATCTTTATTAGGATTGTCATTAAGTCCTAGCTCCTTTACAGAGCCAGCTTTATAAGCGACAGCAATAGTTCTCAACGATTTTTGTGACCACAACATTAATTTCTCCTTAACTTTTTCTTTCTCTTCTGAAGTAATTTCTATGATACTTCCATCAGAGTTTAGCATGTGTGAGCAGCGTCTCATAATCCTTTCTGGGGCTCCTTTTACATATAAAGCTGATTCTTCCGGGTTATCTACGTTAAAAGTGCTCATCATTTTTACGAGTGAATTAAAAGGTACCTGCATGACTTGCGTTTTCATGTTTCTATATTGATGATAATTCAGCCCCCAATGCATTAGAAACATAAGCAAAGCGCACTCAGTTCTGTTTCCAGCCTTTTCGATATTCCCATCTACAGAGTGGACATCGGCCGTAGTGTTTCTTGAGACAGCAATTGCCAAGATTTTGATGACCTCAGGATCGACTTCAGGGACTCTTGTATTGGTCTTTTTCAGCCCAATCAGAACTTTAACAACCTTCATCTCATTTTTGGTTAAAGTGCCTGTTTTGTCAATCAGCAGCTCTTGGCAGCCTCCCATGGTCTCACATGCTTTTAGATGTTTGACGAAGATATTTTCTTCTTTCATTTTTCTCATAGAGAATGCTAAGCTTAATGTGACAGCTAGTGGAAGGCCTTCTGGAATTACTACAACTAATATAGTAATTGCGAAAATAAAAGCAGTGAACATTTTTTCTGTGCTTTCAGAATCCCAGGTTCCAGCTTCAATTATGTCTGAAAGGATAAATGCTGATAAAGCAATAAAAATCATAATTGCTGCAATAGCTCCAACAATCCCGATGTGGACGCCAATTTGGGCTAATTTGTCTTCTAGTGGGGTAGCCTCATCTGAATACTGTTGTAGAATAAGTTTGTGATGTTTGCCAAGGGTGGAATTTTTGCCTACACAACAAACAATCATTTCTCCAGTCCCTTCAACTACAGACGATCCAGATATGATAAATGGGTCGTCAGCTCCTTTTTCAATTGTCTTGCTCTCTCCAGTCAGTGCACTTTCGTCTACAGTAACTCCATAAGATCTCACTAAAATCCCATCAGCAGGGGCAATGTCTCCTGGGTTTAAGTACATTAAATCCCCAACAACCAAATCATTAACCCAGGTTTCTTCTAATTCGTCATTTCTTACGACATTTACATAATGCCTTTTGGTGTCTGAATTTAGCCTTCTGAATTGTAGCTCTTTAAAATAGTCTTGAACAGTGAAAACAGTGATAACTATGAAAATTGATATAAAAATGGCACAGCCTTCATATCACCCTTCACTTGAATCTTCAACCAAGCCTATTGCGAGGGATACTATACCTGCAAATAGTAAAAGCTGTATAACGAAATTTTTAAATTGGTCACATATGATTTTTCATATAGATGTAGGTGGCTGCATATATGGTTTGTTATCCCCAAAGCTGAATAGTAATTACGTTTTTTGACGACATTGTATGTCATATTCAGTGCATATTAAACCAGATTTCTCACTTGTGCATAATGCATTGCATAGCCAGTCAATACCGCCGAGCCTATTGAGATTTTTTAAGCTTTGACCGTCGTGGATTGCATGAGTATCGAAAAGTGTGCTGAGTAATTGTTACATTAGTTCGTCTGGAGTTGTTCCAAAGTTATTAGCAAGTAGATTATCTTCCTCCATTATCCGTTTTACAATAATAAATAAAGTACTTTAAGTGAAATACATGAGAACTTTGAATAAAATTTGTGGCTTAGGAGTCAGCCGCTTTTTATAAGCAGTTAGTATCCAATCCTTAGATAAAAAGTAAAAAAATCAGATTTATAGTGTCGTATTAATATGATATTTATTTTTAAATTTAAAATTTTATGATATTATATAATTTCTGGTAAAATTCGCTTTTAAATCAAATCACTGATTGAATTATAAGTTTTACCAGATTATAATGACTAATTTTAGAAGAAACGAGAATAAAAGTGTATATTGCAAATTTGTGGTGAAATATATCAGAAGTTGGAAGAAATTTAAGTGCTTTGCATATAGTTTATTAGTAAATATTATAAAGAGACTTCTAGATTTTCAAAAATAGATTAAATAATATGATAAAATTTTAGCATAATAAGTATGGATTGGGTTTCATTAAATTTATGCATTAAGCAAAAATGCCAGGCGTCATAATTCGATATTATGCTTCTATTTTTACTATTTTTTCTTAGTCAAGCTTTCAAATAAAATTATCAATATGAAGCTTATCTCCTATATTAGAAGAAATCTAATATTTCTCGTTAATTCTATTTATGCATGCTGCTCTCTATAGTTATTTAAATGGAACATAAGCGTAGGCCGCACTCATCATATTCAGCAGCATCTCATAAAAGCTCACAAAACCACGAATCTAACGCAGATCAACTCCAACGCCAACTAGAAGTTTTTACATTTCAACTCGAAAAAGAAAAACGCCAATCATCTGTTCTTGATGGCCGTATACGCATCACTGCTGAAGATTTATCAAAGCCTGGCCTTCCAGTCCGTTCGTCCACTCCAATGCCAATGTCCTCAGTAGGTATAACTCGTGAAATAAAAAAACTCGAAAAACAATTGCAGTTAGAGACAAAATATCTGAATGAAACCCAAACTGAAAATGAAAATCTAAAAGGAGAAATCAACGTTCTAAGGCGTGAAAGAATCTTATACAAAGATATGTTTAAAAGGCTTCAAAACGATATTTCATTTTCCTCTGTAAAAGCTGGAGAGCTGCATGAAGAAGTTGGAGAGAATTCATTTTACCAAGAAGCAGTTCAAAAAAGAGCTATAAGAATTCGTGCTCAGAGTGCCAATATAAAGAGCAAGTACATTAGCAGGATGGAAGAGCTCAGCGAAGCCATCAAGGAGAAAAAAAATCAGAAAAAAGATTATGAAATGGAACTAGAAGAGAGACTCAAGCAAAGCGCAAATATCGCGAACGATATGGCAGTGTCTAATGCAGTGCTAAAAAAGACAGAAAATATTTGAAAAGAGAAATGCAAAGAAAAGAGAAAAGCCCTTGATCAGTATTTAAGAAGAATTAAAACAATGAAAAGTGGATTTTTTGAAATTCGGTTAGCAACAGGATATGATAGCTACGACGACGTAGTCACTGTTTTTATTAAAAGTGAAGAGCAGCAGCACGAAATGCTTTCGAACTTGACAAATCTTAACTCAGAAATCGAGTTTCTTGAAGAAGTCTGTAACAGGCTTAATAAAGAAATTCAGTCAAACAACGAGAATAAAACAGGGCATGAGCAGATTTTGAAGGATCAAATGTTAAGGGTCCAGAACGAAAACAAAAATCTGCAAGAAAGAAGCAAAATTGAATATGAAAAATCAATATGCATAGAAAGCTCAGTGTTAGCATTATCCACATATATTAAAATGATCCATGAGCTCTTAGTTTCAGCGAGCTTAAACACAAGACTAGAGAAGCCACCCAATATCAAGG
Organism: Blepharisma stoltei; assembly: GCA_914767885.1. Classification (NCBI taxonomy): domain Eukaryota; phylum Ciliophora; class Heterotrichea; order Heterotrichida; family Blepharismidae; genus Blepharisma; species Blepharisma stoltei. The sequence continues at coordinate 1,921,249 of CAJZBQ010000053.1, forward strand.
ATGAGACTGACATAGAAAATATTCAGGATCACTTAGGTTTACTAGAAGATTTAATCACCCAGCTTACAGTCTGCAATTCTTTTCTTCGCGAAGAAGCATCCCCTGCCTTAAAAGCGGTCCCAGTCCATTCTTTACCTCCTAAGGAATTCGATATCCCACCTGTTTCTTTGCTAGCTAACCAATTTGCTTATCTTGAAGAAAAAGAAGAGACAACCCAAGAAGAATTTTCAACCCCATTGAAACGTAAAGACTTCATTAATAAAGCCCTCAAAATCATGAAGGAAGAAATCGACTGGTCAAGTTATTCGCCAAAACCAGTATCCGCAGAAGGAAAAAATAAACCTAAATTACATGTATAAACTTAGTATAAATTATTATTTATAACGGAACTAGAAATGTCTGCTAATTGGGAATCTTACAATTATGACCCTGCTAAAGTGTTGGAAATCCAAGCAAGTTATCTTAGATTTTTGGCTTCTTTATATCCGACTGGATCGCCCGCAAATGCCTCAAACCCTATTCAAGATCCTTTATTACAATCATTAAATAACCCGATATTATCTCCGAATTTAGAGCTGCAAAGCATCAGATCGCCATTAGGACAAACATTTAGAAGTATGTCGCCCCCTTTAAGCAGCAGAAGGGAAGCCAAAGAAAGCCCAGAAAGACAAGAAAGGCCAAAAAATCCATATGATGATGTGCCTGTTAAACAGGTACAAAAAACTTTTGAAGAATTATTAGAAGAGCAGCTTAATAAAGAGAACGGTAAGAAGGTAATCAATAGCAGAATCCCTGCTAAAAAAGTAGAAGAAGTGCCAAAAAAAGTAGGAGAAGTACCGAAAAAAGAAAATCCAAAAAGAAAATTGTCAGGAGGGATAATCCAGCAAGTACCAAAAAGGACTTTGGAGCTGAAATTATCAAATATTGTGAGGACTAGTGAGACTACAGAAGAAACACAAAGAGAAAATAAAAACAGTGCAAAAAATAGAGAAAAATCGCCCCCATTTCTGAAGAGAGGCCAAGGACAGTTGTGCAGCCAAATTCGAGCTGTTTCCTCACCTAAAATTAGGCCATTGCAATCAGCTCGCATTCTGCAGCGATCTTCATCAATTGGAGATAAATTATCTTCAAAAAATACAACTCCAGTGAAAAAAGTCAGAAAATTAGAAGCACTTAATACAGAAAGAGCTGAGAAAACTGAATTGGCTATACAAATTGAAAAATTTAAAAGAGAAAGCTTGAAATTAAAATCCATTGCAGATGAATTAGAAAAAAGAAAGAAAAAGCTTGAAGAGGAGGAAAAAGCTTTTCACATCATGAAGAAAAAAGAAATGGATGAATTTGAAAGTTGAAAAAAAGAAGAAACTAAAAAAATCCATATGAATGGCAAAAAAATTAATAGCAAAGAAGACGAGGTTGAAGCATTAAAAAGAGCTATTCAAAGGCTGCAAGATATAGCAAAAACCAAAGATGCAAAATACGAAGAAACTATAGATAAGCTCAAAAAGCATATTGATGAGCTTAATAAAAAAGTAAAGTTTTATGAAAATAAACCAGAAAAAGAAATAAGTGAAGATATTTATAAAATCAGCCCACAGAAAAAGCCTCTGAATCAAGAAATTTTTGAAGGAAATCATAAAAGACAAGATAGCCTTCCTAAGATTGTAAGTGAGTCTAAAACAGATGATGGAAAAATTCAACGTGTTTATTCTGATGGCAAAAAAGAAATTTTATTCACAAATGGCGTCAGAAGGGAAATTTTTCCGAATGGCTATAGTGTGGTTTACTATTCAAATAATGATATAAAGCAAAATTTTCCTGATGGAAAAATTATATATTTTTATTCTGAAGCACAAACCACACAAACAACTATGCCAGATGGGCTCCAAATTTATAAGTTTTCCAATGGGCAAATAGAGAAACATTTTCCAGATGGCACCAGAGAAATAACTTTTCCAGATGGGACTATAAAATGTGTATTCGCTGATGGAGAAGAAGAAACAGTCTTTACTGATGGGACAATTCAGAAAAAAGATGCTCAAGGTGTTAAATATATGGAATTTCCGCAAGATGAAAAAAATAAAATGCCAAGAGAGAGTGATTTAGCGATTGATGAGTAATTTTATTTTTGTAAATTTTTCTAATACAGATTCTTTCCTTTAATCTTCATAATTTCTTTTTATAGTTAATTCGATTTATATTTACATTTATTTATCTTATAATAGGTTTATAATTTTCTTTCATCCATCCCATGGCTGCTGATTTAATATAAAAAAAATGAACTCACAGAAAGGATTGAAAAAACCTTTAAGTCTAGAATATTGGATTATTCAAGTATAAAATAATGCTTCTAATTATCAATTTTATTTTTAAATATCATTTTCATTACTCGAATTCCCTGAAAAGCTTGCTTTCCTATTTCTAGCTTCAATTGCTTTCGCAAATAGCCCGTTTGATCTGATACTAATATTATTATCATTTTCAGTCAATGCGTTCTTCAATGATTCACATTCATCATTCAGGGCGTTCACAGCTGATTTCATGCTATCTATTTTCTTTTGCAGTGAAAACGAATATCCCTTGAGCATTTTAATTAGGTGAGCATCTTCTTCTTTTTCACGTAGCAAGTTTTCTATTATAGCTTTTTCTTCTTTAGGCTGAGTGCATTCGTTTTCATAATTTTCTTCTATTATATCAGCAAGAGGCGATGATATAATTCTTTCAAAGCAAGATTGGGAGCGAGCTACTATAGGTACTTCAAACATTTATTTTTTTAATTATTAAGCAGTTTTTTGAAAAAGAAAGCGAGAGAAAGTTTATAATGGGTGATTATATTTAGCCACATTGATTTTAAGCAAGAGAATTATATGTGAATTTAAATCCATATTTTTGGGTATGGTCTTTATTTAGAAACGTGTCAGAATACGAAGTATATAAGAATTTATAGACTGAGTAAAGAATTTTTGAATTATAATTCGAAAGAAAGCCCAATCTGGCTGTACCAAAAATATTTTATTTTTATTTGCAGATAATTGCTACTCCCATTTTAACTTTAGCTTGTATCCAGTCATGTTCATATTATTAAATATATTTATTTTTCAATTTTTTGAAAAATTTATTGTAATAGACTTGCTGAGTTAGAAATTAAATTCATTTCCTATCCTATTAATTTCTAAAACAACTTAACTTTCAATGCGATTAAATTATTTTTCTTTCATATTTTCTATATATAATTTTAATTTATGGGTTTTTGCAAATTTAAAATTTACTTCCAATATTTTTCAAATTAAATTTATATCCAAAATTGACTTATTCTAAAAATTCCATATAATGAGTTTTGCTCCAGCTAAAAAATCTCTCTCGTATCGCCCTCCTTCCAATTCCTCTTCATCTCAAAAAAAATCTGCTCCTCGCCCTATTCAGCAACGTCCTGCAGACCCACTTCTTCAGCGTCTTACTCTTCTTGAAGATGTGGTTGCTAACCTACAGCTTCAGCACGACACATTTATCCCTCTCTTACAACTAATAGGTCAAGTAGACAATGTTTTAGAACTCGAAAGTGAAGCCAAGACCCTAGTTTCTGCTATTTCTGACTTAGAAAGCCATTGCAGTGAGCAGCAGAAGCTTGTTAAAGAAATCAATGCTCAATCTCAAAGCATTCAAATCCCAACGTCTCTTGCTGATGGAGAAGGGGCTGGAGTCCGTCCACTCTCAGAAATGCAGAAAACATTAACTGACATTGAAACTCATTCAAATTCTATAGCAGCAAAACAAAAAGTTACCTTGAAAAAACAAGAAGTTTCTAGCAGGGAAGAGATGCTGAGAACTATGCAGGAGCTGGAAAATGAAGTCCAAGAAGTCAAAAAAGAAGTTGTTGAGCTGCATGGAGAGTTTATTAAAGGAAATTTCAAAGAAATTGGAAATTTAGAAGAAAGGGCCAGCAATGCAAGATCAAGAGTTAAAGATGATATTGGGCAAGTAGAAACTGCGTTAGAAGACCATGCACTTTATGGAGGAAAAGGAGGAGATAACTGGCTATTAGAAGAATTAAACCATAGGGTTGATGACTCTATTTCTGAGCTCAATGAATATTTGGATTATAAACATAGACAGCTTGAAGTTTTTTTCAAACAAGAATTATTATCGCTAAAAAATCAGCATGAAAAGCTATCTTCAGATTTAGCAAGCATTGAAGCTTATAGAAACGTAGCAGATCCAGCCAAAGAACTTACAGCACTTAATGAAAAAATAAAAAATCTGCTCCAAGCAATTGAAAAATTTTCAGACAATTTTGTGATGATGAATGACGTGACGATATCACTAAACCAAAGCTTAGTCGATCTTAATGATAAAGCAAGAAGGTATATTAAAACTTATAGAACTACGGACCAATCAAAACAAAATGAGCTTTTCGGAACTGCCAAAGTTGATTTTGATCAATGGCTCAAAGGATCTTGGTATCAAGTTGAAGCTTTAACTCCCCCCCCTCCGTGAGTGAACAAAAAAATTTTGTTCACTCACGGAGGTTTTTTTTTTTTTAAAAAAATTTATATATAAATTTTATAAAAAATTTTTTTTTTCGAATTTAAAAAAATCCTAATTCGCAAAAATTGGAAAGCAAATATTAATTTAATTTATAAAATTTATGTTTTAAAACGCAATTTGTTTAAAATTAAACAGAATTAGCTTTAGATTTCATTATGCTAATTATCACTTATATATCAAAATTTTTTTCCATAAAAAATTTTTCTATTAAAAACATTTTTGTTCACTCACGGAGGGTGGGTTTTGGGCAAAAAATGCCGATTTTTCTAATGGTTTTGTTCACTCACTGAGGGGGGGGGAGTAAGAGAAAATATTGAAAACCTCGACGTCAATATAAATTCAAATTTCTTTAAACTGACTGAATTCTTCCAGCGGCAAGATAAAGTAAAAGGCGATGCTGAAGGCCCAGGTAAGCCGAGAATTGAAGACTTAAAGCCTAAAGCAAACTCCACAAAATCAAAATTCGAAGAAAAACAAGAAAGTTTGCACATAGAGCTGGACAACCTCAAGAAAAGACTATTTGGCCTCTGGAAAGCCATAAATAAAGAAACCAACTTTAACATTGTCTTTACTTCCAAGATAATTAAATATGGTATATCGGACAGGGCGTAGCCTCCTGGCTATGCAGCCTCGAGTGCATATTTAATTATATCTGGCAGCAGCATCAATACCAAGAGTTTGTTGGCTACAGTCGGCCAGAAAATCCATTTGTTTTGAATTTTTGTACCAAAATTCACTTTTCTAAGCCAAAAACTAAAAATAGTTGTCGAAATCCTAACTCCGAGCTGAGGGCACATTCAAATAACCCAAAGCAGTTGCAGACACGAAGTGAGGGTAAGCCGAGCAGGAGAGAAAGACCTGATAGTTGGTATAGCATTGAAATTTAAATGGATACTAGTATCTTAAACTAATTAATCGTATCGCCTTTCCTTCCAAGAACGCAAGTGACCAAGAAATATTTAGGAACGCAAGAGATGATTTAATCTCAGACTCAATCAATAGTTAATTTAAAGATTTAATCCATTAAATTATGCCTCCTGCAATTTGATTTCTTATGAAGAAGCCTTGCATAGATGTTAGAGACTGGAGTGGAGCCTTTTGCAATTCCGCCAAAAATTAACGCTTCTCTGACAGTAAACATGATAAGTCCAGTTAATGCACATATATCGGTGTATTTTTGAGGGTTCAGGTTTTGCTGGTTTCCAACAACAAGATTTTCAAGCAAATCGAGGTTTTCTTGGGAAAAATCAAAAGTTTGGATTTTTTCGATAATTACAGTATTGATAGGTTGTCCTTCGTGAGCATCTTTGTTCTTGATGTCGAGGAAAAAGGCTCGGCATTGTTCCCATGCAGCTGTATCGTCTTCTGGGAGAGTTTGCTTCATTAGTTGGAAGAAAACTCGGAAAGCCCAAATTACTTGTTTATCTGGGATTGTGTCGAAGTAGAATTTTCCATCTTCCATTGTAGTCAGAAGGCTTAAGGCACTGATTGAGCCTGGAGATAAAATGTAAGCGCTAGCTTCTGTAAGCTCTTCTTCTTTATAATCAGTTTTCAATTGAGATATAAGGGCTTCGATTTCTTCAAGAGTGTTTGGAATTGGTTCTTCACTTTTGCATGATTCTTCGCCTTGGCATTCATCGCCGCTTGGAACTGCTTTCACTTCTTCAACAGCAACTTCTTTTTTCTCTTCTTCAATTTTTGGGTGCTTTTTTTCTGGCTGTTTTTTCTTTTCTTCTAGCTTTTTCTTAATTTCTTCAGGATTTCTCTTTGGCTCTGCTCTACTTTTCTTTTCTTCCTCTGCCTTTTTCTTTGCTTCTTCAAATTTCTTTTTATCTTCTTCAGATTTCTTTTTGTTTTCTTCAGCTTTTTTCTTTTCCTCAGCCTTTTTAAGTTCTAATGCTTTTTTTGCTTCAGCTTTTTTACTTTCTTCTTGTTGTTTCCCCCCCCCCCCTCCGTGAGCGAACAAAAAAAATTTTGTTCACTCACGGAGGGGGGTTAATTTTTTTAAAAAAATTTATATATAAAATTTTTATAAAAAATATTTTTTTCGAAATTTAAAAAAATCCTAATTTGCAAAAATTGGGAAGCAAATATTAATTTAATTTGCAAAATTTATGTTTTAAAACGCAATTTGTTTAAAATTAAACAGAATTAGCTCTAGATTTCATTATACTAATTATCACTTATATATCAAAAATTTTTTTCCATTAAAATTTTTTCTATTAAAAAAATTTTTGTTCGCTCACGGAGGGTGGGTTTTTGGTCAAAAAATGGTGATTTTTCTAATGGTTTTGTTCGCTCACGGAGGGGGGGGGGAGTTAGCAGCTTCAGCTTTTTTCTTATTTTCAGCTTCTTGCTGTTTAAATTTGGCCTCCTCTTCTTTTTTCTTTTTCTCCTCATCTGCAATTCGCTTTTTCTCAGCCTCAAGTAGCCTTTTCTTTTCTTTGGCTTCCTCGTCTTTTTTCTTTTTTTCTTCAGCATTTCTAGCCTGTTCTTTCTTTTTCTCTTCCATCAATTGCTTTTTCTTTAAATCATCTTCTTCACGTTTTTTCTTTAAATCATCATCGCGTAACTTTTTGGCTTCTTCTTTCTTTTTTCGGTCTTCCTCAAACTTCTTTTTGCTTTCTTCATTGCCAGTTGATGGACGTGGAGCTAATTGAACTGTTCTTCCGATACTGGCCCTAGTTGTGCTTGGTCTTTTTGGTTCTTTTTCAGCAAGATTATCAAGATTTATGCTAAGACCTGGTTTAAGCTTTGCTGGTTTTTCATTATGTTCAGCAGATAATTTTTGGAGCAATTCTTCAATTAATAAGCGCTGGCTTTTCACAGTTGAATGAAGATCTTGTAGCTTTTCATCGATCATGTGCTCAATTCCTGCTTGTATCTCTGTCCACTCCATTTTTTATAATTAATCATAACGTATATCATCCCGAAATTTTAAGGGAAATAAAATTTAAATTAAAATCACTTAATATAGATTTGAGAAAATGGTTAATCAAGTATCAATTTAAATTAGAATTTAAAAAATAAAATGGAAGAAATACATGAGCTTTTGATTAAAATTTGTTTGAAATGAATTATATGAGAAAGATGGTAATTTTAACATTTAAAACTTATGAAGCGCCAGAATTTATTTTCTTAATAGTTTCGAATAAAAATTATTTAAAAATCACTTTGAAATTATGCTTGCTCAAATCCTTAATGAATAAATTCTCCACAAGACGAGTTTCCTTACTTCCCAATATGTGACGTCACAGAAAATTTTAAATCTCGACGATAATAATACCATCCATACATGGTTATAGAGAGCCGTCAAAGACCCAGCCGCATACAAGCAATTTTATTAATCCTTTTTGCATTATGCCCATTGCCATGTATAGCATTCGGTCTCTACTATTATCACAATGCATGGCTGACTATAATTCTCTTCCACATTGTGCTGGCTTCTCTTCCTCTAGCTTATAAGGTATTATTTACTGATGCCCATCTCCTTGATTATACAGCAGGCGAGCTAAAAGATCCATTAAGAGAGTTACTGTACGGGCTTTGTGCCTCCACAGCGATTGTTTTATTTGTAATGGGTCCCGTCACCTTTGTGTTCTTAAAATATAAGCCTTTCTTCCTCTGGATTATGGGGCTGGAAGGGATGGTTTGCAATGATTTTGCTATGGATTGTGAAAACATTTTAAATCCTTTGCTCTTTGCTGTGTATTTTTCTATCGTCAATCCGGGAATTGAAGAATGCTTCTGAAGGGTGTTTTTGGTAAAAAGTTTACCAGCAGACTATAAGTGGATTATCTCAGCCCTGTATGCGAATTATCACTTTGTAAGAGTTATTTAGTTCGTTTGCATAAGATTTGTGGGAATTTATCAGTCGATTTTAGGATTTACCGTAACTTTTGCAGTTGGCATATTAATGCAAGAACTGAAAGAAAGATACGGACTATTAACTGTTGTCTGTGGGCACATGGCGTTTGATTTGTGTGCTATGGTAAGAGATATGTAGATGGTTTGGGGTCTTATATTATACTAAGGCTTTTATAAAATAGATTTAAATAATGTGTTGGATTTAAACATTAGGGACTCCTTCTGCACGTTCTAAGTTGACGTAGTTTATGGAATTCACGAATTTTGAATGGGTTCGGACAGTCTTTCTGTAGCAGCGATCTAAACATCCTTTTTCTTCATCATTAAGGGATTTATCATATAGAGAGGTGATGCATTCATCAAAGCAGGCAGACATCATTTTATTATAGCTTCTGATTTCAGAAATGATATATTGGCCTGGATCTCCTCCTTGTCCTACGAACTTCAATACTGATTGCATATTTATATTAAATAACCATTTAGGAACGCATTTTATTAGGGTTTCTATTGAGAATCATATAAAATTAAGATCAAAAGTTTTAGATTGGTTCTGGATTAATTATAAGACAATATTCTTACTTCTTCAGGAGGCTTCCAGCTACGATCGTTATTTCTCTAATTGTATAGTCTGTAACAAGCCGATTAACTACATATGGATCATTTTGAGCATAGTCTTTAATCATTTTTTCCTCTCCCTCGAATAAAAGTACTCCAGTGTCGATTGGATTTTGCAAAGCTCCTATCAAAACTAAACCTCTTGGCTCATATGCTCTTGCATGAGCGATATGAGCATCTCTGTAAGGAGCTCTTTTGTCAACCATTCCTTCTACATACTTGTATGTCAACAAAAAGTGCTTGAATCTTCTAGCTTGAAATCCTAACATTTATATTGAGTTTTTCGAAATGAAATACAACCACTATTTTTTTAATCATTTTGTAACATGAAATTAAACAATTGTTTATTTGAGTTAAAATCAGCACTATTATTAAATTTTGTAAATTGAAACAGCATTAATTATAAAATATTTTAAAATTGTTATTTTTTTTTCAAAAATTAAAAATAAATCAAATTCAAGCTAAACTATAATCTGCCTCTCATTTAATAGGAATTCTTAAAATATTAACTCACCCCTCCATTAGTGAACAAAAAAATTTTGCTCAAGGAGGTTAATTTTATTTTTTAAAAAAATCAAAATTCGACAAAATTGGAAAGCAGATATTATTTTATTTGTAAAATTTATGCTTTAAAATGCAAGATGTTTAAATTTAAACAGAATTTTACAAGAGATTTCTTTATATTAATTATTACTTATATATTTTTTTTTCTTAAAAATTTTTGTTCGCTCACGGAGGGTGGGCTTTTGGGCAAAAAATAAGGATTTTTCCAATGGTTTTGTTCGCTCAAGGAAGGAAGGAAGGAAGGAAGGAAGAAGTAAACTTGCTTTCTCAATTTTGATCCAAAATGGTTTTTTTAAAAATATGTACCGACGAGTTGAAAATCGAGACGATGCTATGAAAAATTTCTACACAATCATTGAACAGCTTGGTGAAGGGACTTTCGGAAAAGTCTGAAGAGCTGTAAATAAATCAACTGGTGAGGAGTTTGCTATTAAGTCTATTGATAAATCCAAGCTTGGCCAAGATGAAATTACAAATCTGCAGCTTGAAATTGACATAATCTCTCAAGTGGACCACCCAAATATTGTTCGCACTTACGAAGTCTTTGACGAGCCTAGATATTTGAATTTTGTCATGGAAATTATGAGCGGTGGCGAACTATTCGAAAAAATCGTTGAAAAAGATCATTACAGCGAAAAAGAAGCTGCAGATACCATTCGTCCAGTTGTAGAAGCAATTAAATACTGCCACGATATGGGAATTGTTCATAGAGATTTAAAACCAGAAAATCTCTTGCTTTCATCAGCAGATGAAGGTGGAATCTTAAAAATCACAGATTTTGGCTTGGCACGATTTTACGATGACGATTTAATGACGACTGCTTGCGGAACCCCTGGCTATGTTGCCCCAGAAATAATTGAAGCCCGAGGTTATGGTCTAGAAGTCGACTATTGGAGCGTGGGGGTCATTTTGTATATAATGCTGTGTGGATTTCCCCCTTTTTTTGAAGATAATAATGAGAAGTTGTTTGACATGATTAAAAGAGGACAATATGAATTCACATCGCCTTATTGGGATGATATTTCTAGCATGGCAAAAGATTTAATTTCAAACTTGCTACAAGTTAATCCTAGACAACGATTTAATGCAGAAGAAGTTTTAAGACATCCATGGATGACTGGAGAAAACACACCTCGCACGAATATGCCTGAGGTTAGTATGAAGATAAGAGAATTTAATACAAGGAGAAGATTCAGAAAAGTTGGAAATGCAGCGGTTGCATCAGTGAAACTAATTCATATTGCTCATGAGAAGCATCGAGAAGAGTATGCAAATTATTAAAGAATTTTATTAGAAATTAGAAAATAAAAACAATAAGACAATGCTTCTCTTGCATTCATATGCATTTTCTGATACTCTATTTTTTTGTTATTTCCCTCTTTATTCATATCTTATAAACTCCAATTTCTTGATTTTTTTTTTAAAAACTTCTTCCAATAAAACTCACAAAATTTTGATACTTTTTGATACAATTGTCCTCTATTCTACTAAGAATTCAATTTATTTTATCAATATTATTTTCTTCTTTTGTTACTGTTAAACTCATTCGTTAATAGTAAAATGCAGTCAAATAATTCAAGAGGTAAACTTTTCACCTTTAGCGGCCACTACTCAGATAAAAGCAATAAGCTTCCTCAACGTGAAGTTGCAAGCCCTTTAAATATTTCTACCCCAAAACCTTCATCAAAAAGACCATCTTCAGCTGCAAATGCCCATACAGCAGAAAACATTATTGAGTTAATAAGAAAACTAAATGCACAGCCTGTGACTAATGAAAATGAGCCAAAAACAATGACATCTGGAGAATACAGAAAATTTCTGGAATCACAAGCTAAAAACTTACTCCCCCCCCCCATCCTCGATCGAACGATTGACTGTAAAAATTCCTAAAAATTGGGGAAATTAACCCCATCCTTGATCGAACGATTTTCATATCATGCACATTTTATATATATAAAAAATATTAGTTATCAAACGCTTTGGAAGATGTGCCTAATGAAGTTTGTTTTCAGAGCTTTGAGACGACAGAAAGCTGCGAAATCAACCATCCGAAGTGATTTAGACATCAACCTAGGCTTAAAAGCTCAATAATCTAATAAAATAGAGATTCTTTAAAATTTTAAAAAAATATTTAATTTAAATTAAAATTTATACAGTTTAAAAGGGTAACTAATAAATCAAAATATTAAAAATTGGTATTTTTTATGAAATTAATTCAATTTTTTGCTGTAAAAATAATTATTAAATACTCTTAACCCTCTTATTTAAAGTAAATAAAAAAAAAATCTATATATATCTTTTTCATTTTATATATAAATTTTTTTTCCCAAAAAAAATGTTTTTTAACCCCCATCCTTGATCGAACGATGGCGAGTCGTTCGATCAAGGATGAGGGGAGTTAGGAAAAAATACACAAAACTCTGCATCGAGCATTCCTGTAAGGAGGGCCAGTTTAACGAGAACTACTCCTCCTACAGCATTAATTAAGCAAGACGACAAAAACGTAATTAGACACAATACTGTATTATTATCCGGAAAACCACCTTCAGGCAGAAAAATTCCTGCAAGGCAAGAAATTAAGCTTGAATTACCTCCTAGATCTCCATTAGGCCCTAAGACAATTTCAGCTATTTTATCGGCAAAAGAAAACTCTTTACCAATTACTAGCCCAACTGATCAAAAGCATAATGGAAAGATTGAAGACTATAAAGTCGACAAACAAATAGGCCAAGGAGCCTATGCAATTGTAAAATATGCTGTTCATACCCCCACAAATAGAAAAGTTGCATTCAAAACTTATGAAAAAATAAAATTATTAGACTCAAATAGAAAGAGAAATGTTATGAGAGAGATTGATATTTTAGCGATGCTAGATCATCCTAATATTGTAAAATTATATGAAACAATTGATACTACAAGACAGTTACATATTGTCATGGAATATGTATCTGGGTGCTCTTTGCATGGATATCTTAAGAGAAAGCCTAATAGAAGATTAGAAGAAAATGAAGCGAAAAGAATAATCAAACAAATTTTGTATGCGATGGAATATTGCCATGGCAAAAATGTGGCACATAGAGATATAAAACTAGAAAATTTGTTGCTAGACGAAAAAAATGATGTAAAAATCATTGATTTTGGTTTTGCAACTTGCTTTCCAAGCGAGAAAAAAGTCAAAATTTTCTGTGGAACTCCAAGCTATATGGCTCCAGAAATAGTCGCAAGAAAAGAATATGCTGGACCTCCGGTTGATATCTGGGCTATTGGTATTTTAATATTTGTTCTTTTATGTGGACATTATCCATTCAAAGGAAACGGTGACAAAGATCTCTACCGAAAAATACAGCAAGGCCAGTTTATTGTTCCTCAGCATGTTTCTTCTATGGCTAAAAGCTTGATTACCCGGATTCTAAAAGTTGATCCAGCTAAGCGACCTAAAGTGTCAGAAATCTTGCAAGATCCTTGATTTGCAAGCCAAAATAGCTTTACAATGTCAACAGAAGATTCCCTTCTTGCATCGACAAACAATCATGCCTGCTCTATCAATGGTGATATATTAGATTTTGACATAACCTGCAGCACAGTAATTTCTATTCAGAAAAAAATTGGGGATTCCCAATCGCCATCCCATGCTTTCCCTGCTAAAGAAACCCTTGCCAGTTTTCCTCATTCTCATAACTAAATTTCTTGCTTGTATGTATATAATTTTCCTATCAAACCTAAAATTTCCTATTGACACTAAAATTGCATTGTAAACCTCTCATAATCCATATTTTAAAGGATGGTCATCAACACTGAGACATGCTCTTTCAGCGAAATGAAAGTTTGGCCAGGACGTGGAAGCCGCTTTGTGACAAAGGACGGGAAAATCCACATGTTTATTGGGTCAAAAGTGAGATGTCTTTTCCATCAAAGAGTGAAGCCTGTAAAGCTTACATGGACACAGACTTGGAGACGTGAAAATAAGAAAGGAAGAGTTGAGACTATCAAGAAAAGAAGAGTCCGCAAGGTTGGAAAGATCCAAAAGGCCTATGTTGGAGCCACTTTGGATGATATTAAGAGAACCAGAGAAGAAAAACCAGAATTGAGACAGGCTAAAAGAGAGCAGGCTATTAGAGAAATCAAGGAAAGACAAAAGAAGCAGCAAGCACAACACCAGAAGTTCGAAAAACAGCCTAAACAAGCGGCTCCTAAGGTGATTAAGACAAAGGGAAAAAGAAAGGGACCTTCATAAGCTAACTTTTTAACACCCATAAATTGAAATAACAAATAATAAGAAATGTTGGAAGAGGCTAAAATAAATCACTGATAAGTATGCTAATGCAAGCTTAGATCTTACTAATAGTATGTAAAAACTATGTAATATATTATACAACCCTAATCCATAATAATTAAACTGCTTATAAAAGTGTTTAATTCAAAGAAATATTTTGATTCATCTAAATATGAAAAATGCAAGCAAAATTTTTTTTTGAATTTCGTTATCTTTAAAAGTCATCACCCCGACTAAACCCCCAAGAAAATTTTTTATATTTATTTTTTAATAAAAAATCATTTTAATTTGTTTAAAATTATTATATATAAATGGATTAAGGACCTCTTTGCAAGTTGGTCTGATGATAAAAGTATGCTCCATTTGAGATACATAGCTTCCACGAACATCACAAAGTGGAGGATAAGGAACCACGATTCCTGCATTCACAAGATTTCTCAGTGGCAAAATATGTTTTGTCTCTCCATCCCTCTGCAATTGGCGTCTGCTCCAAGGCAAGGTTCCATATTTCTTTTCAATATGTCTTAGCAAACCTCTGGCTTTATTGTCACGCAGTGGAATAGGTTTGCCAAAAAGATCAAAATCTATCATGTAATGTGAGCATTCTAAATCATCATGGACTAAGCCTTTTCCAGTGCTTCCGAAAGTCTCAATTGCATACAACTCCCCTTCTTCCATCTTAGTCTGATCATTATTTTTCACAATTTGGACGCTTTTTCCTCCGTGAATGTGGAATGGTCCAATGCTGTGCCCATTAAGGTTACGGATTGCCTTTATTGGGTAAGTTCTTCCATCAAGCTCAATTTCGTAGCTTTCTAAGGCTTCTTGGATTGCACCTCCGATCTCTGAAAATCTAGCGTCGACACCAGCATGCTTTACACCTTCATTTGTGGCATCTTGTGTGGCGTGGACTAAGTTGTCGAATTTTGGATTAAAAGCGACAGTAAAGGCACAGTCAATGATTCTTCCACCAACATGTGTCCCGAAATCGACTTTGCATACATCGTCGTAGCCTAAAGTAACTTTATCACCAGGATTAGGTGTGAAATGGGCAGCTACATAGTTTAAGCTGCAGCCTGTTGGAAAACCAACGCCAGCCTCAATTCCATCCCCTTCCAATAAAACTCTTGAATAATTTTCAAGCTCTTCACAAAAATCATGCAGATCAAGGCCAGGCTTCAGCACGCTCTGTGCCCATCTTCTAATCTGTCTATGAGCTTCCGCACCCTTTCTTAGAGCTTCGTAGTCATAAGAATGCAGTCTTTCTAATTCGCGCTTTTCTTCGCTTGTAGCTCTATAGGCATTATCACCTGAGTATTCACATATTTCGCCTATAGGGAAGTTATTGTTGGGAAATTGCTGACTAATCGGAATTGATGGTGGATTGGTTTGCATGTAATTAGGATTATCATTCCAGTTTTTTAGGAGACGTATGTGAGAGTTATCTTGGAAGCGATTTACTGTGGCAACTACTGGGGCTGCTGATTCTTTGGCAGGCTTTTTACGATTTCTTTTCTTTTTCTTTTTAGCTGGGGCAGCATCTTTAGATTCTTCAGGATTTGGGTCTTTGGATTCTTCTGTGGATGCAGGATCTGGTTGCTCTTGAACTGCTGGAGAAGTATTTTCAGGTTCGGCTAAGGATTTTTCTGCTTCTACCTCTGAAAGAGTTTTGGCTGAATCATGTTGATTCTCACTTTCCATTTTGTTAATTGTATGATTTAAGGATGGAGATACGGAGATGGCTTTTATTTGAAAAAAATATAATTAACCTTATTAAAAATAAGGATTGCTATTTAGGCTATAATTTTTAAATATTTTGATCTAGATCCATATTATATTTTGAGTTAACCTTTATTACAACGAACTTTAAATTTTGCTTGGTCAATATAAGCATTAAGCTAGAAAGCTTAAAGCTGGTATTCTTCTTACACAGCACAAATTAAATTTATCATGTTTGAATAATATAATTCCATTTATTTTCTTAATTGTCGGATTTATACTTCTTTAGCGTCCCTTGGCTTATTCTTTCCTGAAGCTCATTTACTCCTCCAATATACAGTCCTTCTACAAAGACATAAGGAAACCCTTCTTTGTGTGTATAATTTTTAAGGTCTTCTTTTATTTTATTAGTCCTCTTACTCACCTCAATTACTTTGAAATTTACACCTTCAGAATATAGTTTCATTTTGGCATCTAATGAAGTTGAGCATCCAGTTTTACTGAAAATCAAAACGCTATTGTTTGAAATTTCTTTTGCAATTGAAAAATCGCCTTCTGTGTTCTCCACTGCAGAACAACAATAAGCACCCATTTTGCTTATCAAAATTATTTGATTTTCGTCTCCATAGTTTTTATAAAATGATCTTATTAAGCAATTTTAAATAATTTTCTAAATTTTTGTAATATGAACCTTTTTTTAATTATAATCAATATGATGAACTATAAAAGAATCAGTTTATTATTGCTATGGCTTACCTTAGCAGTTAATGGCTTTCCTCTATATGATGGCATTGAACTAGGTTGGTCTTACCCAACTAATGAAACAGTTTCTTTTAACCTTTCAGTTCCTGTAAGCCTCATTGAGCAAAATGCTATTTCATTTCTATTTCTAGCTATTAGACCTACGAATCAGGCTACAAATTCAAGCTACATGGACGTAGTATTGGTAAATTTTACGAATGATTCAATTGAAGATGAGTTTCCAAACGAAAGAGGGTTTCCTCAGCTGGACAAAGAATTAAATGGGACTGACGATTTATTCGATAAATCTGCAGAAATTGCAGGAGAAAATAAATATTTCACCTGGAGTCGAAACTTTTTTTCAAACGATACAAAAGACATCAGCTTGATTCCTGGGCAATTATATGCACTTTTATGGGTTTATGGAAATATTAGTGCAAATTGAACATTCACGATAACTAAATCTGGATCTCAGCCTATAACGTTTCATAATAGTAGAATTCTTTATGGCGAAGATAAAGGCCCTATGGGCGATCATCACGGAGGTAATCAAGGTGATCAAGGTGATCATGGTGATCATAGAGGAGATGGAGATAAAAATAATAATGATACAGATCAAGCAAATGGTAGTGGTTTTCAAGATAATGATGACTATGACTTTGACGATGATGGCTACCAAGGCAATAGTGATGATGATTCTGATAATGATTATGATTATGATGAATCTGGAAATAAAACCTTGAGAGTAAATCCACTTCTATCCGGATCAATTGAAAGATTTCTAATGCCAATATGGATTCTATCAATATTTTTAGTTTAATTATTTTTCAATTGCCATAAAATTTAAATTGTCTAAGCATAAGGAGATCGAATTAGGAATAATGAGTGATTTAGTTTATAGGTAAACTCTGCTGCTTTTATTATATTTAATTTTATTAAAGAATTTGTTGAAATCAAATAAATTAATGGATCATCTCTTATTAAAATAATTTAAGAATACATTAAGTTTATTTTTTATTGATGACTACTATAGCTTTAGATATTAAGCCTGCATTGATTATTAATGCTTTTCACAAAAATATGCAAGCATTTATTTCATTTAATATTTATGGTAGTATTTCAATGTATGTCAAATAAATGAAACTGCAAGATTCCATGACTACGAGTAAGCATTAAGAAAAGGGGAAAAGAAAGTAATTAGGAGCTATAGGATATTAAAGCAGCTTATAATAAAACCAACTCTTGCTTGTGCATTATCAGAAGTGTATCAGATTCTTAATTTATAGTATTTTACTGTTTACAGATTAATCACTAACTAAAATTATAGCTTTATGACAAATCAAAGACATAAAATATTATTTATTCAGTATTTTTACTATCAAGACATCTTGCATGAATATACTTTGTCAAATTTATATTTTTACATGTAAAATTTAAAGAAGCCAACTTAAGCATTCTCCTTTTCAATTAAAATTTGAAACAAACTTGGTGGAGGCTATTGAAATAATAAAAAAGCAATTTTTTTTAAATTAAAATAATCATATGCTTAATTTTTGTGACTCAAACCTCACTGCATAATTACAGGCCAAAGCAAGGCCGTTCTCATAATCTTACTTGGACTATTTCTAAAATTATTATACTCACAGATTTGCTTATCTTTTTATTAGTTTGAATTTTGCCATACTATAAAAGCTTAGATAGAAACCTCTATATCATAGTTCTGAGTTCAAATGACTTTATCTTAATTATGGAGCGATAAAAGGAGCATTTTCCTGTGTTTATGCTATGGAATTTAAAGAATAAATATTATAAATGAGGTTTTTTAAATAGATCTAAAGATTTGATCATAGATGCTACTTTCTAAAAGCTCAAAGTAAGTTTATGTATAGCCCTGAATCATTTTTGATCCTTCAAGCTAGTCGATTTTACGCTTTTGGCCAATATATTAATGATAGAAAACGTAACCATCAAATGGGCTAAGGCCAAATTTCTTTGGAAACTTACCAAACCCAAATGATTGTTATACTTTTGGTGGATTAAAGTCCAAAAGCTTTTAAGATAATCCATAAGGTGCTCGAGTTATAAAATTAATTTAAATATAATAAAGATTATAATAAACTAATATTCAATAGCAGCTTTAAACAACAAGCCTCCTAATCCCAAATTATTATCGACGATAATGTGCAAGTAATTATCTCCTTGAACAGTTTTTGAAAGCATATCAATTTCAGTTAAAAAGTGGGAGGTTTCGGATTTCATCGCTACTAGCCTTCCATTAAGGAATATGGTAAAATTGTCATCACCGGAAATTGTAATGTAAGATTTAGTAGGAATTCCAGGAACAGTAAAGAACCTCATAAATAGCGCAACTCCAGGTGTTACATTATCCGTCTTATCTCAAATTCAATTTGATCCATACATAGTTGGTCAATCTAGAGAAATCTCTGCAGGTATCACTGCTTCAACTTTTTGGCCGGATTGAAATGTATATACAGCCCCATCACTAACGAAACTCAAAGTTGTTGCAGATATTTGTTGGCATAACAAGAAACATAAAACTAGAAAAGATAAGAGTTTAGACATTTATTATATGAATTGAGCCTATTTTTTAAAGTGAAGCCATCTTTGTGAGCAAAAATGTAAGTGCTTCTAATTTAATCAAAAAATCAAATTTTATCGATACTTTGCCAATTTCTTAAATAATTCTAGTTATATAAGAAAAAAGGAGTATTAGGATTAAAATTTCTTAAATCTTGATCATTTATTCCTTGAGACTTTTCTAGGGCCAAATGAAGTTATTTACTATATAACTTCGAATTTTGTGATGCTAGTCTCGTAGAGCTTGATATTAATTATACAAAACGGTCTTTCTAGATGCAATCTTTTCGAGTTTATTTAATTCTGGGTGTCAAGCTTACTCAAAATTACTCTTTGCAAGAGAACTGTCGCTTATATAGCATCTGATAAAACAAAATATTCCTTCTAGATTAGCTAATTTTAAGTAATTATCAATATAACATATTTAATTATTTTAAGAAAATATTTTATATATCCTCAAAAATAATTAAAGCATAGAATTTATTTTGGTTCAAAAATATTTGCTCCCTTTATTTAATTTGTAATTTTGCAAATGCATAAAAATGGATGTTTCATTCCTTCTTTAAGATTGTAATAAGTTTATTATGGTTATGTTTTATAAAATTTAATAAAGTTATAAAATAAAAAGAAGATATAATTTAGATTACCATCAATTTATTGGAATCATTATTGATATAAAATTTGCTATTTTTATGCTTAAAAGTGATATTTTAAATAATAAATAAATTTCAAATTAAGTTCCATTTTCCCTTAGAATGATAATTCATTTTATCTAAAATTATTATTGCTTATAAAAGCCTAATATCAAAAGTTGACGAAATTAAAATTAAATATTTATAAGGCAAATTTAAGCCAATCAGTTAATTATAAGTGATGGCCAGTTTAAAGAGAAGCCCAGCAGGGTTGTCATAAACACCTGAGCCTGCTTGAGCCCAGTTAAGGACTACAACTTGAACCACGTTTCTCCCTTGAATTGTTCTGCTGAGTAAATCAAAGGTCACTGTTTTTCTTCCTCCGTATGCTAAATCTTGGCTAGCCCCAATAAAGTTTCCATTGAGAAAGATTGCATAGCTGTTGTCAGCTGAAAAAGTGAGGAAAGATGAAGTTGGGAATCCAGCAACATTGAATTCCTTTTGGAATGCATAAGACTCTTCTGCAGAGGTTTATTAATTACTCTAAAATTTTTGATCATCAAGATATGCTAAAGAAGAAAATTTTAGCAGACTAGCAAAAATTTTAGAAAATTAAAGGAAGAGTATTGTGTGGCTGTCAAAAAGTGCAGGGCGAATAGCATGAAGCCTTCTGCAGTTGGATTTTCTATCAAATAGCTTTTCCAAATCCATTTGGCGCCTGGTACTGAAGCCCAGAGCGAATGTACCCAAGTTCCAACGGCGTTGCCAATATAGTTACGACCTTCAACAGTCCATGACTCATCGCTGACGACTTCAAGGTACCCAGCTGATGCTGGTGATAGAAAAGCAAGAAGAGCCACCAAAACAAAATATTGACGCATATTTATTATTAAAGGATGATGTCGACGATTAAAAATGGATTCTAATGATATTTATGCATTTAAGGAGAAAGTCTTAGGAGTTTTGATAAGCATTTCAGCTTATTTGAACATAATTAATAATAATTACTTGATTAATTATTCTTATTCGAATTAATCTTTTGAATAATTTGACAATTTAAAAGTTTCCTCTTGAATTAATGGTAGGGGAGATGAGTTAAATTCAAAATTTATTTTGAAAGGAATTAGAAGAATTATTTTTTGTTCTATGTTTTTAATTAATTAACTATTTCTTATTTTTGTTTCTCCAAATACGCAGGCAAAAAATTTTGCTTTTCTCTTATATTATTTGTCTTTTGATATCTATGCTAATTTTTATTTTATAAAAACTCTTAGAACTAAAATTTTGATCTAAGAGGAATATTAAAAGTTTAATGCTCTGTGATAGTGAGAATTTATCATTTAAGGCATCTAATTTTAAATTTCTAAGACGCATACATGGCTTATTAACCGTTTAAATTTTTATATTTTTGCTTTTCAAAATCCCATATATTTTAGAATTTTATGTTTGCGCAGGACTCATTGCAAAGTGGTTCTCAATATCACATTGCTCATTAGTAGTAATATTATTCACTTATAATTTATTTGATAAATTCTTTTTAACGCACTAATTTATCTTGAAACTAATCAGCCAAGTTTATATCTCTATCGCCTTTACATAATTTAGCATAGACATTAATTCCTCATCTTTTAAAAATTAATAATTTTCTTTAAAATAGAAGCTAATAATTTTTACTTTCTCTTTAATTTTGGATTATTCACTACTATTTTTTATTCTCTTATATTCTATTCCTGATTAACTTAGCTTATTTCCCAATTTTAATAAATTAAAACTTAATACGCTCTTGGAGTCTCAAAATGATATTTATCTATAAATCTGTTTCAATTTTTATTTGATTTTTGTTTTATCTTAATTAGCCTATATCCAAGTATTTTATTTACTTCAAATTCTTATGAAATCTATTCTCAATCAAGATTAGATATTTTGCATAGCCTACTTTATATGATTATAGACTACTGTTTTGAAGTCGCCAGTGCCCTTGAACACATTACCATTAGCAAGAACAAGAAGCGCTTTCGTATATTAGCTTAAAATTCTCCATTTTAAATAATTATCCTAATAAAAACCTAATATCAAATTGTTGAGTTAATTACTCAATCGAGCAGTATTAATAGAATTGTCGAATTTAGAATTGAGCCAATTATTTAATTAAAATTGACTGTCAATTTAAAGAGTAGCCCTGCAGGGTTGGAATAAGAATTTCCTCCTCCTTGAGCGTAATTAGTAACAATAACTTGCACAACGTTTCTGCCTTGAATTGTTTTACTTAGTAAATCAAATGTTTTTGCTCTGCCAAAGCTTCCATCTTGCGTAGCTGCAACAAAATTTCCATTGAGAATAATTGCAAAGTTATTGTCAGCTGCAACGGTAAGGAGAGAAGAAGTTGGAAATCCAAAGATATCGAATTCCTTTACGAACATATATGACTCTTCACCACCTGGATTTTCTATTAAAGTGCTTTTCCAAATCCATTTTGCGCCAGGAATTGAAGTCCATGCTGAATGAACCCAAGTTCCAACTGATTTTCCAATATAACGAGAGCCTTCAACAGTTCATGACTCATCGCTAACAATATCAACGCTTCCAGCTGAAACTGGAACAGCTGATGAATGAAGTAAAGCGAAAAGAGCTAATAGTGCCCAAATCTGATTCATATTTATTATCAATTAATAGCGAATGAATTAATCACATTATATGGTTAAACAGAATAAAGTATATTTTTAATGTAATTGTCGACAATAATTAAGATAAATAGAAATCTTTTAAACTAAAGCTTAATTGAAGTATAGGTATAAAAAAAATTAACTTTCTTCAATTCTTG
This sequence comes from Blepharisma stoltei, assembly GCA_914767885.1. Lineage (NCBI taxonomy): Eukaryota > Ciliophora > Heterotrichea > Heterotrichida > Blepharismidae > Blepharisma > Blepharisma stoltei. The sequence continues at coordinate 1,943,624 of CAJZBQ010000053.1, forward strand.
TAATCTCAGAATATTTCTTATTAGTTTATTCAAGTTTTGGGAATATTAAATTGCAAGTGCATAAAATTTATTGCAGAATTAGTTTGTTGGTCAAAGATGGCCTTAAAAATTCAAATTTTTACTTAAATTTATATGAAAATGACCGCGTAATCGATTAAATAATATATTTAGATATTATTATATATTAAGCCACGTTAATTTCAACTTAAATAGAAGTCCACCAGGGTTGGTATAAATATCTTTATTTTCTCTAGCATAATTCGTGACAACAACTTGAACCACATTTCTTCCTTGAACTGTTCTACTAATTAAACCATAGGTTTGAGCCATCCCTTCATTTCAGAATTGAGTTGCTACTATAAAGTTCCCATTGAAAATAAGTGTATAGCTATTGTCGCCAGCAATGGAAAGTAAAGACTGAGTGGGGGATCCATTAACATTAAATTCTTTTTGGAACATATATGACTCTCCAGATTCCGGATATTCAACAAAGACGCTTTTTCATATCCATTTTGCACCAGGAATTGTTGTTCATTGGGGGGTGTCTCCAAGCCGCAACTGCTTTACCCATATAATTTGTACCTTGAACATTCCAGGATTCATCACTTACAATTTCTGCGCTTTTATAAGATACTGAGCAAGATAGAAAAGCAAAGCTTATCAATAAGACAAGATGCTTAGACATCTCTATATAATTAAAAATATAGACAATCTGATTTTGCAATAAATATTAACTTTTAATGTTGCTCAATTTAGGATCAATAATTTATATTTTTGTATACTTGTTAAATTTAATATATATACGTATAAATATATTTTACTTGCCATCTATTTCTGCGACAAGAGCAACTTCATCAGCAGCTTTTTCATTTTCCTTTCTAGCAAGATCAAGTATCAGGGTTTTTATTTTATTTAATTCCTCTCTCAACTTGCTATTTTCGTCTCTCAAAGCCTTGAGTTGTTGCTCTTGACTGTATTTCTCACAAAATATAATTGGCCCAGTATGAGTTGTACGGATTTCCCACAATTTTCCTTGCTTTTTCTTTAATTTTAATTTTTTTCTTATTAAAGTTTTGGACTCAATCTTTACATCAGTCCTATCAAGCTCTTCAAGTCATAAATTGGTAAGAATTTGAGTTCTTGAGTCCTTGATTTTAATCATACAAGGATTATTCATTATAGAAAGCTTAGAAAGCCTATGCAATTTCTTTAATGTTCTAATTACAAGGCTGAAAACAAGCAAAGAATTTCCATTTAGATTTAGCTCTGTCAGCCTTTTACATTCAGCTAGCGGAGAAATGTCTTTGATTTTGTTTTTGGATGCCTTAAAAACTCTCAGTTTTTGCAAATTATAAAATTTAATGTGAATACTTTTCTCGAAAACTGAAATCTACCCATTTTTTCTACTCGATATAGTTAATAATTCGTGAATTTAGGTGAGAGGCTAATATAATTTTTGCTACTTAAAGGCTCAACATCAGTGACACTATTTTTGCTGACATTTAAATATACAAGATTTTTGCACTCCCCAATGCCTTTTAAACTCGTTAAGTAGTTTTCTGACAAGTCAAGATTTTCCAAATTAGTAAGCTTGCTTATATCAAATCTATCATTTGAACCAAATACGCTTAAACCTCTCTTGCTTAAATTCAATTCTCTTAAATCCGAAAGAAAAGAAGTTTTAGCAATCCTCAGAATTCTTTCTTCAGACAACTTTCCTATCTCGCTCAAAGGATTTTCTGGGATTTTAATTGATGTTAAAATCACATCTAAATCTCTTGAAGATTGCCATGATGGAATTCCAATGCAATCTTCAGACGAACTCGGGTAACTATCAAAGGATGGCGCTGAACTTTTGGTGTCAGGGTCTTTTAAATAGCTGACGTGGACTTTGTCCATATGAATTTCAAGCTCTCTTCTTGTGTCAAAAGACTGCTCATCAAATGGACAGCAAAAGCTTTTATTCATGAAATTATTACAAGAAAAATATATTTAGTGGATTAAATATGGAGCTGCATTTTACTAGATATTCTAATTGATTGTATACAAAAAATTTACTAAGTGATTTAGAAAGTAAAAATTAAAATTAGTATAAAAAAATAAGAAAGCAAATAAACTTATCTCTAAATTAAACTTAAAAGCAATAATAATGATTTTTTTTTAAAAAATAAGCCTATTATTCTTTTAGCTTAAGATTGATATATCTGAAGTTCGGTATAGAAATTGCCCGAGGATGGCGCTATTTTGCGCCATCCTCGGGCAATTTCTATATCAAAAATTTCTTCCATTGGGAGACAAACCTTAAAAAAAAGAGAGATTTAATCGAAATCTTTTTCATTACTTTTTTGTAAATTGAAGAGATGCCCCATTAATGCAATATCGAATTCCTGTTGCAGTAGGTCCATCATCAAAAACATGACCCAAGTGGGCATCGCAGTTTTGACATCTCACCTCTGTTCTTTGCATCCCATGAGTACTGTCATGAAGATTTTTAATTTGGTTAGCGTCCATCGGAGCATCAAAAGCAGGCCAGCCACATCCTGAGTTAAACTTTGATTGAGAGGAAAAAAGTTGTACCCCGCAAACGACACAATTGTAAATTCCAGATTCATGATGATCGGTGTATTCTGATGTGAATGGGTATTCCGTGAAGCTTTCTTGAGTCACTTTATATTGCAGAGGAGTTAAACGCTTTCTTAGACTTTCTTTGTCTTCCATTGCTATAGGAGATTTATTGTCAGATGAGAAGGACCTAAGGAAAATATGTCTTAATCTGCTTATCATAAAATTTATTAATTTTCTGGAATTTAATTGTTTTTTTGTTGGAGAAGAGTAATTAAATATTTTAATGCTGGGCAAGACTGTCAGGCAAATATTAGCAATTCTTTAATTAATTTTAAAAATTCATTCACAATAATTCCATATAAATTAGGAGAAATTATATTAAATTCATTAAGCATCTATTTTCTTGGATATAATTATCTTTTCGATAGCTTTTCTATTCAAGTCAAATTCATAAATAGACCTATCTTCATATATCATTGATGAGTGTGCCCCAGTGCTTAAGACTAAAACAGGTGTTTGATTTTTTGGTAATTCGCATTTTTTCATAAATATCGATCAGTTGAACGGGTCTTCAACATTGCTCTCAAAAACTCATCCTTGTGAAATTGCAATATAAGCTCTATCAATTATTGTAAAAATCACTTTTGAATTAAAGTAATTCTGCCACTTGTACTTAAATCTCAAAATATTTGTGTGATTATCTAAAATAGGATCATAAATAAAAGCCTGTTCAATTGATCCTGTATACAAAATTTTATTTCTGAAAACTGTGCAATTTAAATCATAGCAACCAGAAGTTTGCAGCTTATTTGGAGCTAAAAATTTTCATCTTTGTGTCTGCAAATCATATTTTTCACAGTAGCTCTTCACCCTATGTCCTCTTCCAATTAAATAGATGCAACCGTCTAAATACGAAATTCCAGAGTCTTTGGAATGCATACCTTTGCGTACAATTTCAATATTTTTGGAATTATGCATGATAAATGCTATTTTTGGGTATAACGTGTAGCTATGATTTCTAAAGGCAAACAAAACATTATTAGGAAGAATGCATAAGCTGAATTCCATGTGTTTTTGTATGCCCATTCGGTTTTTTATTTTCGTGATAGATTTGTATGAGTTCAAAAGTATATTTTTCGCTTGGTGATGGTCAATTTTTAAATCTTGTAAATTTATATAATCAGCTGCACATACTTCTTAATGTGCAAAACATGTGGGAAATTTCACGACATATCAAAAAAAAAATTTTACATGTGAAGTCTTACATAAATGCAGGCTTCACATGCGGAATAATTTTTGACATGTGAGGAAATTTCCCACATGTCTCGGACATTAAGAAATATGTGCAACGGATAATATTATCATTTTTGGATGAATTTAATAATGGGTGAAAGTTATAAGGGCTGAAATTATAGTTTTTTTCGTTTTCAAAACTTATACATTCTTTCTCTAAATTCAATAAATTGAGAGATTCTAACTCCTCTCCTCTCCGTGAGCGAACAGAAAAATCTTGTTCGCTCATAGAGTGGGTTTAATTTTATTTTTAAAAAAATTGTTTTTTTCGAAATTTAAAAAAAACCCTAATTCGCAAAAATTGAAAAGCAAATATTTATTTAATTTGTAAATTTTATGTTTTAAAACGCAATTTTGTTTAAAATTAAATAGATTAGCTCGAGATTTTCATTATCCTAATTATCACTTATACATCAAATTTTTTCCATAAAAAATTTTCTATTAAAATAATTTTTGTTCGCTCACGGAGGGTGGGTTTTTGGGCAAAAAATTAGGGATTTTCTAATGGTTTTTATTCACTCACGGAGGGGGGAGTAAGTATTGCGATTTTAGATGATCTAAATGTGACAGATTATAATTTAGTGTATTTGCTATTTGCATAATGTCACTCTTAGCTTTGTTTATAAGTGTTGATTTTTGAGAGCAAATTCATTCAATTTTGGAATTTATTTCTTCAAAATTTTCGCGTTGAGTTTTCATAAAATTTTCTTCTTTATAATATGCTAATTCTTTTAAATTATAAAATTTCAGCTTAATTTATAATTTTTCAAACTACAATTTCCCAAGGTATAAATTAAATTAAATATAAAAATCATATTTCAATCCTATTTAAAATATTTATTATCACTCAATTTAAATCAAGAATTTTTGTTTACTTGAGTAAGTGATGGTTGGAAGATGTTTCATTCAAGTGGCATAATAAATGACTAAAGCAAATAGGCAAAACTTTTGAGCTACAAGTACATCAGCAATCAATCTTATTTGAGCACCCTAAATAAAAGCACCCCATTTATATATTACCAATAAAATATTAAACTAGGATTTTAATTAAATTTAGCTGGGCTTTATAAATAAATTACTTGGCAAACGCAATATTTTCAGACTTATATATTAACAATCATATCTGAAAATAAATAACTATTTTATAATTAAGCGCTTTAAATAAGCTTTCTGATAGTTAGAAAAGCTTAAATTTTATGGCATTTTATAACATTTCTATTAATTTTTATCGTCATATTTATATTATAATTATGAGTCAATCTACAACGTTGGATTTTTTAAGACCCAAATTAGCAATTTTAATTCAAATAAAGAAGCGACAATTGCAAAGAGCCTATCTCAAATGATATAACGAAGCCTTAAGAAAAGTTATGGCAGAGAAGCACGGTAAATTAAAAGCATATACATTGAAATTGTTAAACAAACGAAGTCCAGTTAGACCCTCAAAAGTAGGATTAAAATCCGTTAAATTCCCTGAAGCTCTGGAAAGTGAAGAAATTGATGCACCAGCTCTAATCTATACAGATCGACTAAAAATATCCCCAACAGAAAAGCAATTACTAATAAATACTTTTGACATATCTAAAGAAAATAAGCATGACTCTGCCCTAAGTACGAAAGCGAGCACCCCTGATAATAAGCATTACATAAAGCGTAACAGCAGTGCTCCTTCAAAATCTCCTAAAAATTTATTTGACAAAATCCGTAACGATTTACAGCAAAAAGCTAGTAGACCTGATACGCCTACTGATCAAAAACCAATAGAAATTGGTGAAAGACTTTTTAGGCACGCTGAAATTATTAATAAAAAGAAAGAAATTTTAAGAAATAGCAACAAAATCAACTATCCTTTCTCACCAAAAATATCAGACAGCACAAATAAATGATTAGATTATGCAGTTCGCCTAGCAGGGCCGGGGATTTCCACCCCTACACATTCATCCCTCCCAAGGAAGCTCGATAGACACCTTCTGTTGCCGCAAGCAGGAGATTCGCGTACCGATCTTGACTTTCATGGCTCCTGGAGTCTAAGGGCCAACCACCGGGCCGAAACTCCGTTTCTCTTAGGCAAATACCGTTTTCAGGGCCTGTAGGGTCATATCCTCAAGCGTCGCCGACCTTGCCCTTTACAATGGTTGCTCCAGAGGAAAAACTCTAAGCCCCAAGGATTACTCCCTGAGGCCTGAGGAAAGCCTAGCCCAACATACATAAAGGATTAACAACCCCTTTCCACCTAAATCTCCATCACTGTGCCGTTGCCTGCAGGCGTTGAAGAAATAGGGTCAAGAGGTCGGGGTGGTTCGTCTTCACCATTTTTATGCATATACAAATAAATGACTAATTAAGCGAGAATACAGAATTAATAAACCGAAAGAAGACCCAATAGCAATTGTATCTTGTGCGGAGGCAATGAGTGATCGAGTGAGTCGGCTTGGATTTTTAAGGACAATGAATCCGAATTTTAATTTAATTGAACAGAATGAAGATTTAGTAGAAAATTATCCACCTTCAAGCTATGATGAGAGGTATATTTAACACAGAACCAATGTAAACGTAATTAATATGAATTTTAGTTATAAAAGCACTAACTGATGTATTTAATCAGCTTATAATTCAATTCTGAAAATTTAAATGAAAATAATAAAATATTCGAAGAAATAAAGAGTTAATTTAATCTATTGAGAAAATGCTCGTTATTTCTCGACGGAAAAGAGGGTTTTCTTGCAATTTTTAAAGCCATTCAACCGAAGGCAATGGCAGTGTTCGTGGGTCGGGCGGTGATAAAGTTGTGTATTTATGCGTCCTTTTTGGGTATATATGCTTTCGTGAATCTCTGCTTTTGAAGTTTTGACTGTAATGACTCTGATCTTGGGTTCTCATTCTTTGCATCATCTCAATTTTGAATTATAAGAATATGCCAATATGTCATTTTTTTATTCAACTTTATAACTTTTACAAAAAATAATTCAATAAGATTGCATTTTGAAATGTTGAATGTATTAATCCATTTAAATAAATATTGTTAAAATAAAATCAAAGGTTGCCTTTATCACTAATTTGAAATTTAATAGAAAATTGAATTTAATATAATTAACAAACTAAAACTGGTTTTATAATGATCAATAATTTCTAGAGATGATAATCATAATTTTACAACACAATTGAGCCTTTATGTAAACCAAGGCCCCGAATTCTTTAATAAAATTTAACTAAACCTAATCCTTGATAAAACGATTTCATTGAAAATTGGAAATTAAAACTTATCATATATCAAAATTTTTCATATAGTCAAGAATGGAACGTATTCCCCTATGTGACCTTTAACCTAATATTTATTTGCAAATATATTATTACTCTATGTCTAGTTGCTAGCCCATAAAAGCATTTTACATTGAAAAATTATTAATAATAATAATAATAATAATAATAATAATTAATGAAAAAAACTATCTGCATTTTTTTACAAATTTTTTTCATCATCATTATTGAACAATGGTGAGTCGTTCGATCAAGAATGTAGGGGTTTTAAATAATCAAAATTTAAGATGAATCAACGAGACTTAAAGTTATAATTTGATTTAAATATGAAAAACAATCTTTTGAGCATTTTCTTATAATAGCACTGATTATTTTATAGTTGTCTAAAATCAAGTCATTAAATTTTTTATTCTGTGATAAATCAAAATAATTAAGGAAATAGATTTTATTTTTACTATCAATTAATTTAGCAAATCTCATGAATGCATTTAGATTCATTACCAATTTAGCCAAAAGTATAAATTGCTGCTTTTTAAACTTATAATCTAAGTATAAATTAAAGCTCAAAATTAAAAGAGGAAAATATTAGGATGGTAACAATTCACCCTCTTCACACTGCTTTCAAAAGCACATTAGCGAATATAATGAAAGCTTCAAGATGCTCAATTAACGTCTTAAACTTTCAAGAAAATCTTCAAATAATCACAGATTTGGACTCTGTATGTATGGATCCTCATCTGATAGCCTTCAGTTCAAGCTCAATATTAAACATAGGAGGCTCATGCAATTTATATTCACTTAATGATAATTCAAAGCATCATTTAAGTGTCCTTACAAAGTCAAATCTTGAACCTTTTATATCATCAACGATAACTGGGCAAGTGATATTCAAGCATGATTTAGCGTATTCATTTCTTTATTTGATTCAAGTCAGTGATGTTAATTTGGGAAAAGAAGGAAAACCTCTTCTTTTAAAGTAAATTCTAATATAACTTTAAACTGAAAAGCTTGATTTTATTTTGTTATAATTAAAATAATTCCAATACTCAAATTTGTATTTTCATACGAAGCCATGTCAAATGGAGAATTTTAATAAAAATCCATTTCTCATTATACTATCCATCACCCTAATTGCGGCCATAAATTTAAATCATCTGAAAGAATTTTAAAATCAGAAAATTAATTACCTCAGAAGTCCTTTATAAATGAAATGAATAATTAATTTCATGAATTTCTAAGAAAAAGGCCTAACTCCCCCGCCCTCCGTGAGTGATAAAAAATCCTAACTCGCAAAAATTTGAAAACAAATATTAATTTTATTTATTTCTAAAAAGCAATTTGTTTAAAATTAAACACAGAATTAGCTCTAGATTTCATTATACTAGTAATCACTTATATATCAAAATCTTTTTCAATAAAAATTTTTCTATTAAAAAAAATTTTTGTTCACTCACGGAGGGTGGGTTTTTGGGCAAAAAATAGCGATTTTTCTAATGGTTTTGTTCACTCACAGAGGGGGAGTAAGCTTTTAGGCGTATAAAAGCAATGAAGAAAAGCCAACAATTAAAATAAATACTTTAGTTTTTAAAAGATAATTATCCGTTTATATCGAAATTTAAGCTTTTTCTAATTTAAACTTTCTAAAAATGGATGGTCGCTCTAAATTAGGAGAATAATAATAGAGATGTCAAGCAAAAAATCCCATTCCCAGCTCAATGTAAAATTTCTTTCACTGAATCTGTTTCTTAGGCCACCTTTTATCCACACAAATGAAAGTGACTATAAAGATGCACGACTTCAGTATTTCATTCAAAATATAATTCAAGAATACGACATTATATGTCTTCAAGAAACATACTCTGCATACACTTTAAGACAAAACCGCTTAATAGAGGAAGCAGAAACAAAACAATTTTTATACTCAGCTGTAAGTCCAAAGCCTAAATTTTGGTCAACCCAATTTGTTGACTGTGGCTTAGTAATTCTAAGCAAGTATCGCATCGTTGAAGTCGAGTTTTTACCTTTTACATATTCCCTTCTTCCAGACAAACTTTCATACAAAGGCTCTTTATATGCCAAAATTTTAATTAATGGAAAATATATCCATGTTTTCACTTCACATTTGCAATCAAAGCACCCCACTGAAGACAGTGCTCAATATTTAGCCTATAGGCTTGTAAGAAGATCACAATTGATAGAATTAAGAAATTATATTGACACTAAAATTGGAAACACTAATGAAGCAGCAATTATTGCTGGAGATTTAAATATAGATGGTAGAGAAGAACTAAAACCTCCAGCATTTCCTGTGATTTTTATTTAGGACATTGAGTGCAAAGATGATTATGAGAATTTCATAAATATTTTATCAAAACATGGAAAAGCAGCCTTAGTTGATATCTTAAGAAAAAAATACGGGCACTCTCCGGCAACATTTGGAAGAGGAGATGAGAATGGAAACCCACTTGAAAAAGTACTGACTGCGCCTGATCAAACACTATGGGACGAATCATTGGACTATATTCTAATGATTAATGAAAACACCAGCGGCGTCACTATAAATTGGAGCGATACCCATGTAGAGCCTTTTTATATATCGGGGCAACCTTTTACTCAAATAAGTGACCATGCTGGAGTTCAAACATCTTTTAGATGCTAAAAAATGTTTATATAGAAAATAGTTACAAATTTAGATCTATTATAATAAATATAATTAAAATTAAGAGTATTGTACTTTACCCTTCAAATGAAGTTATTTATATAATTTAATTATTATTGCAGCTGACAGCTTGTACCAATTTGCTCTGCATATCCATCGGATATTAAAGATTTAATTTCAAAAACTTCTCTTCTTGCTTGATTAATAAAAATATTTTGTGAATTTACAGATAAAATGCTTTGTGAGCTTGTGCTTAATAATAAATTTATTGATAATTTGTCATTTGATATTATTGCTTTGATTATTTTTTTAATTTCAGTAATTTCATCAGTTAAAATTTTTATTTCAGTTTCTATTTGCTTTACTCAGTGAGCATAATTATCTGTAGATTGTTGTGCACTACGAGGAGTCATATCGAGAATTAAACTCTCATCGTGAGAAACCAAAAACTGATCAATTTTATCTATATCAATATTCTTCGAAATTTCTTCAATCTTTTCAGTTATAGCAGTTTGGTCAAAAGATTTATTTAAAGGAGGCTTTGAAATCGAATTTTCTCGTGGCCTTGCTTTAGGTTTTAGCTTTGATTTTTCTTCTTCTATTTCTTTTTGTTTTATTTTATGCTTCTCTTCTTCAATTGCTTTAATTTTCATCCTTTCTTCTTCCATTTCTTTTACTTGCTTATTAAGATTTTCTATAATCTCGTCTTTCTCTTTTACGACTTTTTCGAATTCTGAAATATTTTCTTTAAAGAGTGCTCTAAATTGCAATTCTCTTTCTTTAACCATAATCCCTAATTTCTCAATAATGGAATCCTTCTTGTTCTTACTTACTTACTTAGGTATTTAAGGTGTTTTGATTTCTTCAGCAGGATGATTTAGGCACGCTTAAGCCCATCCTTTTAACTCCCACCGGTGACGTCACCAAGCAATCTTGGACCGGTTAGCCCGACCAAGCCATTCTATAAAGTGCCATCCCCAACGGGCCAGAAATCCCGCACCGGCAGCGTTGCCTCGCCCGAACTCGACTCCTGCGCGTGTTTCCGCCTAAGGGTCACCCTCCTCGGGTGTGTCAAGCAGCAAACCCAGGTGGAGCTTAATATCTTGGACCAAAGAAATACCCTATGCGGTATTCCATATTGGTGTTGCTGATAAAAGGCCACGTGGAAAACTGAACCCCATAATAATAAAAGCGAGGGAAGGAATAGTTCTCGGAGAGAACTAATTCCGCACTGAGCCATTTTATTATTATGAATCCTTCTTGTTCACATCTTCTTTTAGCTGATTTATAGTTGTTATGTATTCATTTAATTTGGTTTCATATTCTTTATATTGATGCTTGAATTTTTCTTTTTCGACTTCCAGTTTTAGAGCATCATTTTTATAGCTGAGGTATCCTAATGTTTGAGAAGTTATAGGCAGTTTAGGAGATTGCCTTTTAGGTGACAGTATTTCTTTAGGACTCATCACATTAGGCGTTGGGATATTTGTATCTAAGCTGCTAAAATTTCTGAAAAAAGATTTCGGACTTTCAATGCTCTTTTTTTCTGAGATTGGCTCATACCCAACTAAATGCGAGGTGGAAGCAATAGCTGATTTATGATAGTCAACTCTTCTTTTGAACCTATATGATTCCATAAATAATTATTTTCTTATAATAATGGCAAGAATTGACCCAAAGCATGGTGGACTTGTATGGGATTCTGATCTCGTCGAACGCAATATAAATCTCGAATTTAATCCAGTTGTTAGCACACTTCCACTTGAAGAAAAAGTTCGTAGGTCGCTCTCTGTAGGAGTTGAATGCATTTTCCCAGAAGAGCTGGAAGAACTGTTCAGAAGTAAAACACATCCGGTGTGCTATGATGGGTTTGAGCCTTCAGGACGTATGCATATAGCTCAAGGGCTTCTTAAAGCTATCAACGTCAATAAGCTGACAAGCTCAGGCTGCATTTTCATTTTCTGGGTCGCTGATTGGTTTGCAATGCTCAACAACAAAATGGGTGGAGACCTTACCCTATTAAATTATAGAAAACTCCAAATAAGTTATTTCATATACTATTCTATTTTTAAGCAAAATAGTTTTCTCAATGAATTTACAAAATCCGCCTTGTAGGCAAATACATGATCGAAACTTGGCGAGCAGCAGGCATGGACATGCGAAATGTCAAATTCCTCTGGTGTTCAGAAGAAATCAATAAAAAACCTAATGAATATTGGGAAAGGGTCATGGATATCGCTATGCGTAACAACATCACAAGACTTAAAAGATGCGGCCAAATCATGGGAAGAGAAGAAAGTGGCAAAATGCCTGCTGCCCAAATTTTGTACCCAATCATGCAATGCTCAGACATTTTCTTCTTAAAAGCTGACATTTGCCAGCTCGGTCTTGACCAAAGAAAAGTCAACGTATTAGCAAGAGAATATTGCGACCAAATCAAGCAGGCCAAAAAGCCAGTCATTCTTTCACACCCAATGCTTATGGGTCTGAAAAAAGACCAAGAAAAGATGAGCAAAAGTGACCCAGGCTCAGCTATTTTTATGCAAGATTCTCAAGAAGACGTAGTTACCAAAATAAATAAGGCATACTGTGAGCCAGGCGACATTGAGAAAAATCCAGTACTGAACTATACCAAGCATATCATATTTGGCTCACGGGGAGAATTACTTATCAAAAGAGCTCCAGAGAATGGTGGAGATACCCTTTACAACTCATATGAAGCTTTAGAAGCTGACTTCGCTGCAGGGAGAATTCACCCAGGTGACTTAAAGCCAGCAGTTTCAGGTGCCATTAACAGTCTATTAGACCCTATTAGAAGACATTTCCAGACAGACCCATATGCTAGATCTCTCTACGAGCAAGTAGCTGCTTTACAAGTTACTAGATAATTAACTCATCAAATATTAAATTAATGGTGCCCTCCAGATATCAGATTATCTGCATATTTCGTTTCCGCACAAGAGGATTTATAAAATGTTTTCTGGGTGGCAGTTGGCAATTTTCTAGCTTTTTCGAAATCAAAAAACCCATAGCCTTGGCCATAAGTCAAGGGTCGGATATAAACTTCGTGTGGAGCTATGTTGCTACGTATATGTTTTCTCCTCTTGAAGGTTAAATCGTCGAAGCTTGACAGCTGTTTAGCTCTTCTGGCCCTTGCTTCAAGATCGCCCAAAATGTTATTTAAAGCTGATATGAATTCTTGCCAAGAAATTCTGCCATCTCTATTTGCATCGAATTCTTCCATAAAGAAGGCGACTTCTTCTTCTAAAGGGTCCATCCCATAGGTTTCTCTCAGTAATGTTCTTACTTCATCGATATCTATATAACCGCTTTTATCTTTGTCGATTCTGTCAAAGGCTGCTTTAAATTCTTCAGGTGTGAAAATGTTCAGACCAATTGCGTTAATCAGATGGGTTTGGAAAGAGTTTTGAGGGCCAAGTGCAGTTATTCCAAAGAAAGACATATTTAAAATTACTTATACGAAACCATTAAGTGCTTTTTTCTTTAGCTGCCCTTGCTGCTAGCTTAGCCTCGATTTCTTTGTTTTCTTGAATTATTCTATCTAATCTCTCTTTATCCATGCTATGTTTTTGTTTAATGTATTCATAGAGAGGTAGCAAGCTTTTCTGGAGTAATCTTGATATGGATAAATTAAATAAGCTTGCATTATAAACTGCCCCCAGTGCGTTAACATTTCTTTTAGTGCTTTCATAAGCTTGCTGTTCTTCTCTTAAGATGTTTCTCTGTACTTCTAATAAATAATCAAAGCTTATATTTAGATTACTTAATTTAACTCAACTCAAGTTGGACCTCAAGATGGGCAGGATAATAAGGTCCCTTTTTCTTTGGTTTGATCACTCCCCTTAATTGCGGGTAAGCTCTTTACAAAGTCACCCCTTCTATCTTCAGTGTTGTCTTTAAGGGGCAGAAGCAGGCTTGAAATAAATTATCAAAGCAGTCGTGCATTATCATCAGTTCAGGCTGCTTCAGAAGCTTAAGTGGGCTCACAATTTCTACTTGTATGGATTTTGCCTTATTGTTGATGGTCTGAAAAGCAATTAAATCAATTTTTTCAAGCTGAGTTAAAAAATACGTTATGTTGGTCTCGAGAAAAGCATGAAATTATCAGCCCTACAAATTCCCTTCCAAGCGACTGTAAAGCATGCTGGGTACGGATATCAACATGAGATGGAAAAACTGTGATATTTGGGTGTGAATGAAACCAACCTTTCACTGTAGAAGCTTGCTGTATACTTCTGCTTAACTCTTCAGCATGGTCCATGGCCTCAGACAGTTGAATATCATCTACTTCTACTCTATCTTTTTCTTTGCAATTTCTTTGTAGACTTTTGGAGCCCCAAATCCTGACAACTCCTTCATCATAATCTCCGAATAAGATTCCCAGAACTTCTTCTTGGCTAGTAATAAAGCTATGCCCTAATAATCCTCTGAAGCAGTCTGAGCTTAATTCCACTTTTTCCACTGACATTTATTATCAAATGGAAAACCGCCGGTACAATCAAAGAAGAGGAGAGAGCGAATGGGCTGTTTTAATTAACGCCCAAGCTGCGACTAACAAGATGATTGATTAGATTAGATTAAAATTATAGCGGGTCGTCGGGGTTTATTTCAGCCCCTCTTCGTCCAACTGATAGCTTCGCGTTGGCGCTAAGCGCGATCCTCTCACACCACCTTTTTCCCTGTCGACGTCACCAAAAAATGGGGACGCCACAGGTCTTCAGGGAGAAGCCTTTTCTTGGTCCCAAAGTTCAGCAAAAGACTCCCTTAACCTCTGACAGGACTCAGAGCATGGGTGAATAGTCTTTTTGCCTCCTCCATGGCCTGTCAGAACCCTATTGCAGGCTCAAGATTGCTTCCATGGAGTAGTATCGGGACTTCGTGCTGGTAGGGACTTCTGTAGGTAAGGAAAAAAGATCTAAGGTTATCCTTAGACCAAAAACCCACCCTGGAGAACTATCGCCATGTGGCTCATCTTTCCTGGTCCGGATCAACTCAAGGGCTGTCAGGAGTCCACGTCAGATCACGCCATTTTAATAGCTCAAGATGATTGAAGAAGAAGAAAAAGAAATGACCAGAATGAAGAAAAAATTTTATAAAGAAGAGCTAGATCGGCAATTACAAGAAAAAGCAAATTCGAAATTTAAATCTTTAGACGAGCTTGATAGCCAGAAGAAATTTTTACAAGCCCAACAGGAAGCGATTAAACACTGGGACCAATCTTTGAAAAAGGAAACGAAAAATACTCAAGAGATTTTGTCAAAAGAGTATGAAAATCAAGCTCTGGAAAGAAGCGCAAAGGCAAGATACGAAAGAGAACTAGCTATCAAAGAAGAGCAGGAAAAAATCAGAAAAATGCAAGAAGAGATGGAAAATGAAAGAAAAAAACAAAATGAGTGGAAAAACGAAATAGTAAAAAAAGAACAAGAAGTCTTGAAAGAGCTAGAACTGAAAAAGAGAAAACAGCAAGAACAAGAAGAGCTGGCGAGGCTTAAAGATAAAGAAATAATTGAGAACAGGATAAAAGAGATGGAAGCACTGGAGTATGAATTTCAAAATTTCTATAATAAGAGATTAGTCGCACGAGAGCAAAGGATGAAAAACTACACACCAGTGCTTCATGAAAATAACATCCTTTCAAATTTGATGAAAAGAAATGAAGAAATCGATCAAACCGCAAAAGAAAGGCAAACCTTAAAAGAACAGGCTGAAAGACAACAAAGAGAAAGCGCTTTAAATAAACTAAAATCTGATCTCGAGCTGCAGATAGAGGAAAGCTTAAAGAAGCAAGAAATAGAGCGAGAAGATAAAGCAATAATACAGAAGAAAATAAATTACGCATCTCAAATCCTGGAAAATGAAAGGATAAGTCTAGTTGAAAGAAGAGCCAAAGAAAAGGAAGATTTAAGAAAGAGCTTACCTATTTTAAAAAAATATAAATTATTGATTTTTAATTTAAAAATTAATTCAAAAAATTAGCCAATTAAGTGTGAAAGCTGTTTAATAATATTCTATTTGCACTTTTACCATTAGATTATGCCAAAAAATATTATCTATAAAAATCCGTATTGAATAAGAATTTTTTTACAGTTTAAAGGGTTTTAAGGTACCCATAAATGCAAATTTGTTTTGCTCAAATTTAAAAGGGGGGAATTAGAGTTACAGCTAAAAGATCAGCAAAATAGGCTGAATTCATATGAAAGGATGAACGAGAGAGAAAAAGAAATGCACAAGAATATCTTGTCTCATATAGAAGAGCAAGCGAAAATTGCATTCCCAGGTATTCCAGGATCCCACTCTGCAGAGCCTTCGCTAAAAGAATACTCAAAAATTTATTTAAGAGGAGATAATTCTAACACTCCAACAATCAGAAATTATTCTCTCTCAAATACAGTTGAAGGAACTCCAGACATTTCATCACCAGCAAAAACAACAATTGCAAATTCATTGGAAAGGAAAAGCATTAACTTTTTTGTTGATCCCAATAAGCATGATCCAATAGTAAACCCAATAGGATCAAAAATCCCAAATGCAATTCAAGGACAGAGAATTGCGAGACCAAACGGATCTTTATCGAAACTAGCTCAAGCTGGAGGCTCAATTTTTAATTAAGCATTTGTTAGGTATTTTCACTATCATACAATATAAAAATTTTTAATTATCCAGCCGCTTTTCCTTATTCGGCACATTAAATGCCGCTTGGTGTGTGCTGAAAACTAGGAGAAAAAGTATTCTTGTATATATTCGTTAAAATCTGATTGATTAAATTAATGGGTAAAGCTGATAACTATTTTAAAAATTTTATTAATTGATTGACGATGTCATCAGATTTTCAGCATTTAAAAAAGTTTGTATGCCATTTAAAGAGACTAAAACTTGATGCTTCTAGAATTTTTTTAGAAATAAAAAATCTTATATATATATGTATCAAAAATATTCAGCTTCTAGAAAGAGAATAATTTGTAATTAAACTATGGGAAATTGTGCAGGTCGTAAAAAATCAGTCACCGTAAAAACTATCCCTGCTTCTGCCTCCAACACCTATAAAAAGAGCGAAACTAAGTTATCCAGCTCTATTGCCAAAACAACTCCTCAAACAGAGGAATTTAAAAACGAAACCAATACGAATTCAGTTTCTAATGCCCGAAAAATGATCAAAAAAAAGGCACCTGTAGCTGATCATAGGAAAAAGAACTTACTTTAACCCTCAACTAATAATGAACTTTTATTTGCTAATTATGATTGTGGTAGAAATTATAATTATTTTTCCAAGATTTTATTTTATGAAAAAGAATAATATGATGCTTTATCTTAAGTGCTCTGAAGGCTTGCAAATCATTTAATATAATTTTATACTTATGATATTTTATTTGAAAAAAATTACCTCATTAAAAATCGGTTGCTATTAATGAGGGATAGGATTAGAAGACGTTGACGCTCCTAACGCAATAGTCACTGAAAAAATAAAATCTGAAAGAGAAATTGAAGATCTCCGTAAATCGCTTGCAGCAAGTTCTTTATTCAGCAGCTTGCCTGAAGAAAACCTTCGGCTTATTATTGACCAAATGAAATACTACACTTTAGGAGCTCGAGAAGTTGTGTTTAACCAAGGACAGCCTGGAAATAACTTCTTTATAGTCGCTTCTGGAAGAGTTGAAATCATAGTGAATGGAGAAACAAAAGGATTTCTTTCCAAAGGAAAAGGTTTTGGAGAGCTTGCACTTCTGCACGATTCTTTAAGAACAGCCACAATCATGACTCTTGATAAAGCAACCTTGTGGGGAATAAGATTTAGATTTAGCTTAAAGGGCTTAAGGTCTTCCAGATTTGATGCCTCCACACACTTGCGACCACCGTAGCTTGCTTGCTGGAGGTGTCCAGTTGCCTTGCCTCAAGAGCAGTTTACTCCCAAAATCGGGGGTTTGCACCCATATCCAAGCCTCGATGAGTTAGAAAGACTCATCTTAATTCACATTTTGCAGGTGCTATGAAGGCAAAAAAAGAACCACAACCCTCGAGAACCGGCAGGGAAAGAACCCGTGCCAAAAACCATCTGATAGCTAATACCTGGACTGGAATGGCTATAAGTTGACTCCAAAAATTTAGCCCATGCAGCGTTCTAGACAAGCTAAGGTTAAAATTAAATGGTCTGAATCTTGGTTTAGGCTATAAAGCCAATTTATCGCCGAAAACGGTGTGTCGTCAAGGACATATTTTTTTTACAATACCACCATTTAATTATTTGTGGAGAGAATGGGAGACAGGCTTTTAGAAGTGCGGTGGAAAGCGTTAGCAACCAGAAATATATTGAAAACAAAAATTTCATTGACCATGTACCTATTTTAAGCATGCTTACCCCAGCTCAAAAAGATGCACTTTTAGCTGTTATGGTCTCACAGGATTTCGAGGCAGGGCAGAAAATCGTGTCAGAAGGTGACCCTGGAGATTTGTTTTATGTAATTAAAGATGGAGTTGTCAGCTGTACAGTGAAAGGAAACGAAATAAGACAGCTTGGAAAAGGAGACTTCTTTGGGGAACAAGCTTTGCTTTATAATACCACAAGAACAGCTACTGTTACAGCGATAAGCAAGGTTTCAATCTTTTCTCTAGGTAGAGAAGATTTAACACGAGTCTTAGGTGACCAGCTTCAGCAAATTATATATAGAAATACCCAAAGAATATCCATTGAAAAGTCCCAAACATTAAAAGTATTAACAAAATCTCAAGCAGAAACAGTTATCGATAAAATGAAAGTCACTTCATATCATGATGGGCAAATAATGATTGATAAAAACAGCCCCAAGCTGCAAATGATTTGGATAGTTCTGAAAGGAAACTTGGTTTCATTACATACGACTATAGGTGTTTTCCAATGCATTGGAGATATGGATTTTTTGCAGCCAAATATAACTAAATATGAAGCAAGCTATGCTGCTGTAGGAGACACAGATGTGGCAGAAATATCTTGGATGGATTTAGAAGCATGCATTGGAGGAAGATTAGCGAATGTTTCGCAACAAAATCAAGTTTTAGGCATTTTGAGGAGAGTGCAACTACTGAGAGCGTTAAGTGTGAGCAAATTGGAGCAGCTCGCGTCGGCACTTAGAGTTAGGGATTTTATGGACCAAGAGCCAGTGTTCATGCAAGGTGATCCGGGTGATGCTTTTTATATTGTAAAAGAAGGGCAAGTTGAGATCTATAAAGATGGAGTTTCCATCAGAACTATTATTAAGCACGATTTCTTTGGTGAAAGATCTATCATTTTGCAAGAAAATCGTACAGCTACCGCGATTTCAAAAGGCCCTACAAGCTGCTGGATTTTAGATAAACAACAATTTTTAAATCTGATTGATGAAAACATAAGGAACCAAATTTTAAAGAGAATGGAGCTCCAAAATGACAGTGTTCACCTGAATGATTTATCTATCATAAAAACTCTAGGTAAAGGTATGTTTGGAAATGTATTTTTGGCTGTCCACAAAAAAATAAAAACTCCTTATGCGCTTAAAACAGTCCACAGAAGCAAAATTCATGCTTTTCAGATCCATGACAATTTAGTCCTAGAAAGGAAAATTTTGCTGGAACTTGATCATCCTTTAATCATGAAACTTGTAAAAACCTTTAAAGATCCAGACAGGATTTATTTTTTAACTGAATTCGTCCGTGGGCAAGATCTTTTTGATGTGCTGAGAGTTTTAAATCTTCTAACAAATGAGTGGTCGAAATTCTATGCAGGCTGTATTTTCTTAATGCTTGAGCATCTGCATGAGCGAAATATAATTTATCGTGATTTAAAACCAGAAAATATTATGGTTGACGAATATGGGTATCCTAAACTAATTGATTTTGGTACAGCTAAACAAATTGATGGAAGAACTTATACAGTTGTTGGGACTCCTCATTATATGGCGCCTGAAGTTATCATTGGAAAAGGATATGGCTTGGCTGCTGATTATTGGAGTGTAGGGATTATGATTTTCGAGTTTTTCTGTGGAATTGTGCCTTTTGGAGAAGATGAAGAAGATCCTTATAAGATTTATGAAAAAGTAATTGAAAGAAGGCTAATTTATCCACCTTATGTAGGACAAAATATGAAGGCTGCGCCATTTATCGAAATGCTGCTATCTAAAAATCCTTCAATGAGAGGAACAGTTGAAACAGTTAACTATCACCACTGATTAGCAGAAAATCCTTATTTTTAGAAATAAAACTTTTTATCAGCAAAAATCTTTTTTAATATAAATTTGCTATACTTTAATAAATGCATAATGATTACAATAATAATGAAATCGCGTATTGTAAAACATAAATTTTATAAATTAAAAAGATTTTTGTTTCAAATATTCATCCAAAAAAACAATTTGGCTAAAAAATCTAACTGTCTTCAAAGCAGGGGATGTAAGGAGCATAAATGGTTCCAAGGAATGGATTGGGATGGATTGCTAGGGAAACAGTTAAAGCCTCCTTATGTGCCTAAGCTTGAAAGTCTTGCTGGAGAAATTGAGCATGGACTGAAAAGAAACAAGGATGTTACAGAGCTTATTATGGTAATTATTACTTACTCCCCCCCCCCTCCGTGAGTGAGCAAAAAAATTTTGTTCACTAACGGAGGGGGGTTAATTTTTTTTTTTTAAAAAAATTTTATATATAAATTTTATAAAAAATATTTTTTTTTCGAAATTTAAAAAAATCCTAATTCGCAAAAATTGGAAAGCAAATATTAATTTAATTTATAAAATTTATGTTTTAAAAAGCAATTCGTTTGAAATTAAACAGAATTAGCTCTAGATTTCATTATACTAATTATCATTTATATATCTAAAATTTTTTTCAATAAAAATTTTTGTTCACTCACGGAGGGTGGGTTTTTTGGCAAAAAATAGGATTTTTTCTAATGGTTTTGTTCACTCACGGAGGGGGGGAGTTAGAAAGAAGAAATTAACGATCTCACTGAGATTCCAAAGAAAAGAGGAAAAGCCCCTCCTGAAGATTGGGATCATGATTTTTAAGATGTAAATACAGTATAAAAATATAAAATCAATAATATTTAACCCACAAAATATGGATTTTCCAATTAAATAATAAATGAAACTACTTAAAAAATTAGGATATAAAATATTTAAAATTAACTTGGAGTTAGTGTAAATAATCTTTCCAATTAAAAAATCTAATTCAATATTTAAAATTTATTTTTTCTGCAAATTTTTTTATAACTCCACCCTCCTTGAGCGAACAAAATGTCTGCTCAAGGAGAGGTACTAATTTTTTTTAAAAAATTATTATAAATTTTATAGTATTTTTTTTTCAAAAAAAACTTTTTCGCTAAAATTAGAAACAAAAAATTATTGAATTTGTAATTTTTATGTTTTTTAGATTAAAATTCAACAAAATTATTATATTAATTATCACTTATATAAATTCGCTACCAAAAAATAGGGACTTTTCTAATGGTTTGTTCTCATAGGAGCGGGAGGAGTAAGAAGTTTCTTAAATATAATATAGTTTAGTATTAAGTTTTAGTTAGTTATAAATAAAGCGATATTTTCTCTAATACATTTTCTTAAAATTACAAGTCTTTTTTTTTCTTTATTGGAGATATATTAAAACAATGGGTATTTGCAACCCTAAAAGCACGATTAAAAAAATAGAGACCTTTGCAGCAGCAGATCCTCCAATGGAATTGGTTTCTGGCTGCAGATTTGATAGTAATTTTTATTTAGACATTCATAAATATTACAATTTGATACGTGTAATCGGATATGGACAATTTGGAACCGTCAGAGAAGCTACCAAAATTATCGACACGCTAAATCCCACCACACAGGCAGAGCAAGTTCGTTATGCAATCAAATCAATAAGTAAAGAAAAAGCTAAAGGAGAACTTAAATTTCTAAAGCGAGAATTAGAAATTCTTCAAATCGTAGATCACCCTAATGTTATAAAAATGTTCGAAGTCTTTGAAGATACTCAATTCATTCATATTGTTATGGAACTCTGCACAGGAGGCGACTTATTTGACCATTTAATTGAAAAACAAAGCCTGACTGAGCAAGAAGTTTCCAATTTCATCAGAAAAATTATTCTTGGAACAAAACATTTGCATAGTCTAAAAATATGCCATCGCGATTTAAAGCCAGAGAATTTTATGCTGACGGATAAAAGCCCAAATGCTGAACTGAAAATTATAGATTTTGGAATGTCAGCACAATATGGAGTAGGTGAAATGAAGACTGTTGCTGGAACTCCTTATTTTTTAGCTCCTGAGGTATATTCTAAAAAATATGGAAAAGAATGTGATTATTGATCTATAGGAGTAATCATGTATTTTTTGCTTTCTGGAAAATATCCTTTTGAAGGAAAATCCCTGGCTGATGTACTTATCAAAACTCGAAAAGGTGAGTTCAATTTTATGGATGTAAAATGAAATAATATTTCCGATGATGCAAAAGACTTAATTTCAAGGCTGCTTGTAGTTGACCCAGATAAAAGAATAAATCTTAAGCTAGCTTTAAATCACAAATGATTCAGATCATCAAGTGGCCAAAGAGAAAATTCTTTGTGTTTAGATGTTTTGCACTCAATTATTAATTATAAAGCTCAGGGAAAGCTATGAAAAGAAACAATGAAAATTTTTGCAAAGATGTTGACAGAAGACCAAATCAAAGACCTCCGTGAAGCTTTTTGCAGGATAGACACTCATAAGAATGGTTTTATTACTGCTGCTGACATCAGAGAAGCAATGAAATCTCAGAACTATCAAATGGCTGCAGGGAAATTTCAAAAATTAATAGAAAGCATAGACTATATTGGTCAAGGCAAGCTAAACTATGAACAGTTTATTATGGCGGCTTTAGATAAAAAACAGTTCATAAATGAAGAAAATATGTGAAATATTTTCAAGCTTTTTGATCATGTAAGCTATATATAGGACAATGATGGCAATATAAGAATAAATGAATTAAAAAGAATTCTAGGAGAAGCTGGGTGCTGTGTCTCTGAATTAGAATACGGTGAACTTATATATGAATTTAAATTGAAAGCAGGAGATGAAATGAGCTTTGAAAAATTCAAAGAAATTATGATGTGTAAGATATATACAGGCTTTTCTCCAGAAGCAACTCCAGAGCTTGGCCCTCCTTCTAGAGAAGAGGACGAAAGGAGAGAAAGGGTAGCAATGAGAAGATTGTCTCAAAAAAGATTTAGTGTAAGAAGATCAACTAATGATATGCCAGAAAATAGAAAACCATCAGAGAGTGAAATTAATTATTTGGAATAATAAAAAATTTGTTTATAAATTGCATTATACTATGCTCTGCAGATTTTATTTGTGATTTATAAGATTAATTAATCTAGAAATCCAAACTTTCAAAAAAGTATAATTGTAATTTTATGATTATTTTATTAT
Source organism: Blepharisma stoltei (assembly GCA_914767885.1). Lineage (NCBI taxonomy): Eukaryota > Ciliophora > Heterotrichea > Heterotrichida > Blepharismidae > Blepharisma > Blepharisma stoltei. Next base: position 1,966,822 of record CAJZBQ010000053.1, read on the forward strand.
TAAAATCTTTTTATTTATTTCTAAGTTTTAAAAATGCCCCCCTGACTTTCAAATCTTTTGCTATTTAATTTTAGTTTTGAAAGATGAAGGCACTTGAAAATTACAATATTCTTGGGATAATTCTTTCATATCTGGACCCACTTGAAATGTTTTCCTCTATTCAACTTGTAAACCATGCATTTAATCATGTATCAAAAACGCATAGACTTATCGAGAAATCTTTCTCAAACATGCTTGCAGATATATTTTGGGTAGAAACTCCACTGGAAAATCCAGGAATTAAAATATTTGCAGGTCTTTGTAATAAATTTTATAAAGGCAACCGTGTGATTTGAAGGCTCAAACAGTGTAGTTTTTGTGGAAGATTTATTAAAGTATCTAAATACCCTAAATCAAATGCTTTTATGATGCAGATTACTGCTGATGAAGAGATCCCTCATAAAACTCACAAAAGAATAAGACTATGGGCCCATGGGTCCTCCTTTACACTTTTCGTCGGCAAAATGAAAAACCACAGATGTATGAACATAAAATGAGAATCATGCCCAGTAACAGAAAATAGCCAAGACTGCAGTGAGTGATTTTATAAAACTGCTTCATATAGATACACATATCGCATAACTACTTGGCAATATCGAATGAAAGACATAGCTTATAATTATCCCGAAAAATGCTTAAAAAAGTTTTTATGATTTAAAGCTTACTGTGAAAAGGAATATAATCAGTCTTTATTTTCAAATTTTCAGCTCTGGACTGATAAAGAATCAAAGTATACAACAGTGCATATTGGAGAATATATATCACTCACGTATTGCCAAATTAATTGAGCGGATGAGTTTTGAGATATTTTGAACGAAAAATGTTATGAGTTTGATAAAACTATTGATGAATATAGTATTAATGGCAGAAAAAAATTGAGCTTTTTGATAATAAAATTCATCCAGTATTTAATTAAAGCAGGAATTTTTGTAAGAGCAGAAGAAAATTTTGGGAGAGTTTCAATCAATGAAGAGTCTTGCGAAAACATCGAATCATTTCATTTTGCGAAATATAGACACAATTTTGTTATTACAATGGCCAAAGATTTGGAAGGACAAAGAGGATATCCGATGGTATTGTAAAGTAATCTTTGAATCTCCTTTTTACTAAAATTATATTTTAATAGTAAAACTAAATTAAATTTTAAGATTTATTCATTCGAAATTAAAATTTCTTTGGATTTTTAATAAATATTTAAAATTTTAATAAATTGGATTGCGACAAAGGTTTTTTAAATGATGAAAATTAAGTATTCTAGCAATATTTCCAATTAGAATCACTGAATTAATAGTATATTAGAATCTCATCTTTTTTAATCTTTTTTTTTGAAATCAAATATATGATTTGAATTTCGAATCAGTTACACAAAATGTTTATTTCTGTCAGAACCTTATTAAATTCTTCCATTTTAATTATATTTTATCATGCCCTTATACCAAAAAATAAAAACATTTTTGCAAATCTTGTCCCAATTTAGAAAAGAAATAAGTATCGATCTCGAACTAATTTACTTTTCAAGCAATAGATTTAGCATATTATGTATAAAATTTCCATTGATATATGAGCCTCTTCATAAGTATTTGCTCTTATATTTTCTTATTATGCGTCACTATAGCTCCTTAAACCATAATAGTTATTCAAATTGCTTATCAAAATATTAAAACTATGGGAATGTGCATGCATGTCCCAAAGCAAAAAAGCGGAAGCATAATTCAAACAACTCCTCAAATTCAGCCAAGCCGCAAAATTATATCTGCTCAAGAAGAGAGAGTTAATTAGGGCGCGAATACGGGGGATATATTCAGGCCCTAATCAGTCAAGCTCAGCTTCCCGCTTCATGTAGCGCTAGGCACTAAAACTACCCACGCCCTTTTAATTCTGCACCACATAAAATAATCACGTCATATGCCGAACGAGGAGACTCATCAGAACCTGCTTGAAAAAAATCAACAAAGGATCTCTTAGTGCTCAGGATATGTGGTGAGGGAAACCCAATCAGTCCAAGCCAGCACCCTATCCGGAGACTTCCTCCACTGCAAGTCCATAGCCCCTCCAAATGCCAGCACAATTCACTGACCCTTGAAGCTCCGGACCTTCTTTCGCCGCCATCTCTAATGGTGAAAAGTCTACTCAAGATGAAGAAAAAGAGCTTACTGAAAATTTACGAAAACAGACAAAGTCAAGAATTCATATTAAAAAGAAAGCAGGTGTAACTACGTCTAAGTTTGAGATTGAAGACATTGTGGATGCACCAAATGCGTAATTAAATATGGCGTCTCAGCTTGAGCATGGCCAGGAGGTCATGCAATCTTCAAACAAATATTTAATTGTATCCGGCAAGTTTTAACAAGCTGGAGATAGGCAGCTATGCTAGAAAAGCAATTCCTGTTGTGTTAGGGCCAAGCCCTTGCCCATTTTCTGGTTTGGGTTTTACCTCAAGGACGAAGGAGACTTGAAGTTGGAAAGGAGTCGCCCAGCAAAGTCCTTACTCCCCCCCCTCGAAGTTCGACCAAGATTTTTTGGGTCGAACTTCGAGGGGGTTAAGAAAAATTTTTTTAAAAAAATTATATCGAATTTTTTTTATTATTTAAAAAAAACTCTTAAAACATTAATTTTAAATTAAAAATTTTAAAAAACATTTGAGAAAAATTTTTATAGTGGTGAAGGGGTCAAGTTTTCGAGCTCTAATTTCAGAATTGAAAATTCAGTTAACTCTCTCCTTAATTAATCTACTGCCCTTAAAACAATTGGTCTTTTGAACTAATTCATAAGATCGAAAAAAATAATATTTTCCTAGTAAAATTATATAGGTCTTGGTCGAACTTTGAGGGGGGTTTATTTTTCCAAAAAAATAGGAATTTTCCCTATATCTTGGTCGAACTTCGAGGGGGGGGGGAGTTAGGATCTATCGGGCCATTCATCACTATGAAACCAGGAGTTACGGCCTGGGCTACAAGTTTTCCTTTTTGCCGACAGTCGGTCAGAAGATCAATTTTTTGGATTTTTTGGTGCAGGCAACCTCGACGCTGCAGCCTGAAGAAAGACCCCCGGAGCCTGTAGTCTGCCCACTCAAAATTGGAGTTGCTACGAAGTAGCAAGGAGGAGGTGACGGCCAGGCAATCCGCCTTTCAGGATATTCGAAAGTAGACGTTACCGTAAAGCGGATGAATCCCTTGGTGGTATCCTCGGTAACCGAGTTAACAAAGTGGACTCTAAACACCCTAATTAAGTGAGTAAGTAACGATGCACCGAATGCTATAATTACGGATCGCCCCAAAAGTCCATGAGACGTTGAAATAATCCAAAATTCATTGGATCATCATTTTATATTTATAGTTAGTTGATAATATTCTGAAATGATCCTGCATGCAAAGAATTTTCAGACTACCTCTAATTAATTTTCGCGATGTAGAATTTTTTTGACATGCAAAAATATGGCTGAGAGAAGCCCAATCAGGATAGTAGTCTCACTCCAGAGCAGCGCGATATGGTTGTGGAGCAGACGAAGCATTATTCAGTGTCCAAGAATGGAATAGTTTTCGAGCAGGGACAGCCAGGGACAAATTTTTTTGTGCTTGCTACAGGAATACTAGAAGTTATCATCGATAATAATCAAGTAAATACTTTGAAATCAGGAGACAGCTTTGGAGAACTAGCTCTTCTCCACGACGCAGCAAGAAGTGCCACTATAAAGGCTCTTGAAAACAGTACTCTGTGAGGCATCACAAGAAAAACATTTAGGACAGCCTTAGAAGCAATGAACTCAACTGCAAATCAAGAAAACATGCAGTTTATAAACAGTGTCCCATTATTCCAAATTCTAACCCCTGGGCAAAAAGAAGCACTAGTAAGCTCTTTAAATACACAAAAATTTGAAGTTAGGCAGAGAATTGTAAATGAAGGAGATCCTGGGGATTTGTTTTACTTAATAATTGAAGGCTCTGTTTCTGTTACTAAAGAAGGCAGAGAACTAAGGATATCTGGCAGAGGAGACTACTTTGGTGAGCAATCACTGCTTTATAACTGCTTAAGGACTGCAAGTATAACAGCAATAACCCCTGTGAAATGTGTCGCTATAAATAGAGAAAAACTAAAAAATGCCTTAGGTGAGCAACTGCAAAGTATTCTTTACATTAATTCCCAAAGAATCGCCCTCGAAAAAAGTGAAGTTTTTTCTAAATTAAATAAAGACCAAATTGAGGAAATAATAAAGCAAACGCATATTTTATCACACCCACTTAATGATATTGCAATTCCTTCTAATACAGAAAAAGGAAGATTTCTATGAATAATCCTGCAAGGAGAGCTATCAGACGGCCAAAGCAATTTTCATCCTTTTGACTGCATAGGAGATCAGGAACTACTTAACCCAAATGAAGGATTCTTTGAAAATGATGTGATTGCCCAAGAAGACGTAATTTTAGGAAAATTGTCGAAAATGGAAATTGAAACGATTTTAGGGACTAGCATACAAAAGGCAGCAACACAAAACGAAGCCATGCAGGTGCTGAAAGGGGTGTCAATACTGAAGAATTTATCGGTCGAAAAATTGAGAAGCTTAATAGATGTGCTTAAAGTAGTGGATTATTTCGATGGAGAAATTATTGTCAGGCAAAATGATCCTGGGGACTCTTTTTTCATTGTGAAAGATGGGATAGTTGAAATCTATAAAGATGACCACATTGTGAGAACTATTGCGAAGTATGATTATTTTGGAGAAAGATCAGCTCTTTTCAATGAAGTAAGATCAGCTACTGTAAAAGCAAAAGGCAATGTTGCCTGCTGGGTCTTGCATCAAACAGAATTTTTGAATTTAATCGATAGCAAAGTGCGGACTTTATTAACCAAAAGAATTCAGCTCCAAGACTCAAAGATAAAATTCACTGATTTAAGAGTAATCCGAACAATCGGCAAAGGTATGTTTGGGATCGTGTTTCTGGTTATGCATAAAAATAACAGAAATGTATTTGCCTTGAAAACCGTAGAAAGGAAAAAAATTGACCGCTTTTCTATACATGCAAACTTAGTTCTTGAAAGGAAAATTCTTTTACAATTAGATCACATTATGATTGTAAAGTTAGTGAGAACTTTCAAAGATGAAAAGAGGCTTTATTTTCTGACTGAATTCGTAAGAGGAATGGACCTTTTTGATGTTTTACGCAAACAGTTTTTATTAAATGAATTAGATGCAAGATTTTACACTGCTTGCTTAATTACTATTCTTATATATCTTCATGAGAGAGATATAATCTACAGAGACTTAAAGCCTGAGAATGTGATTATTGATGAAGATGGGTATCCAAAACTCATTGACTTTGGGACTGCTAAATTTATTAGTGGGAGAACTTATTCACTCGTAGGAACTCCTCACTATATGGCACCTGAAGTGATTATCTGCAAAGGATATACAGTTGCAGCTGATTATTGGAGCTTAGGCATTATGCTTTATGAGTTCCAGTGCGGAAGGCTTCCTTTTGGAGAAGAAGATAACGATCCAACTGCAGTTTATGAAAAAATTTTAGAGCATGATTTGATGTTTCCTGATTGGTTTGATAAGAAATCAAGCTCAAAGAATTTTATAAAACAGCTGCTTACTTCCCACCCTCATAAGAATCATACATGTAGATTTTGATTAAAATAGCAAAATATTTTGAAATACAATTATTATCATGAAGCTCTCATTTGAAAATAAATTTTTAGTTTAGTTTCAATATTCAATTACAGGAAGAGCTAGCATAAATCCTGCAATGAGAAATTCAGGAACTTCTGAAAAATTGAAAAATAATCCATGGCTAAGCTCAATAAACTGGGATAGGTTATCAAATAAACAAATAAAAGCTCCTTTTATACCTACTCTTTTTGATTTAGGATTAGATGATTTTTATAATCCTGATGAAACCGCAGATGAAGTAATAAGTAGAGAAGAAGCTCTAGATGCTTCACTTTCACTTACTCCCCCCCTCCGTGAGTGAACAAAAAAATTTTGTTCACTCAATGAGGGGCTAATTTTTTTTTTTAAAAACAATTTATATATAAATTTTATAAAAAACTTTTTTCGAATTTAAAAAAATCCTAATTCGCAAAAATTGGAAAGCAAATATTAATTAATTTGCAAAATTTATTTTTAAAAAGCAATTCGTTTAAAATTCAACAGAATTAGCTCTAGATTTCATTATACTAATTATTCATTTATATATCAAAATTTTTTTTCCATAAAAAATTTCTCTATTAAAAAAAAAATTTTTTTTTTGTTCGCTCACGGAGGGTTTTTCGGCAAAAAATAGGGATTTTTCTAATGGTTTTGCTCACTCACGGAGGGGGGAGTTAGGGTAAAGCATAAACCTCCTCCATCGACAAATTGGGATGAGGACTTTTAAATGTAATTTTCTTTACTAAATGCTGATTTTAATTTATTTCATCAATTACTTAAAATTTTAAAAGTCCCCATTTTATTCGCAATAGCCTTTAATGACCCATTTTTATAATAAATTCTAAATATGCAACGTGACAACACTCCAAACCGTCAAAGATCTTCTTCTAAAGACCAGCATCTTGAAATGCCCCTGTATTCTCGTCAAGTGAACTATTACAACTCAGTCAAGTCCATCCTGGCTGATGTTCACTCTTACTACCTTACTGTAATCCAAAATAAAAACAAGCTCTTACGTCAAAGAGGTTTAACCTTTGACAAGCAAGAAGAAGCCACCCATAAGAAATTCGAGCAAGAAAAATCAAAACAGCTTCACGATCAGCATATCTTTTTCCACAAAGTAGTCAACGAGTATATCAAAGACCAAACTTCATGGAAAAATTTATATGAGCAGCTCCAAAACGACTATCAAGCATTGATCAGCTCTCATGAAATGCTTAAAGCTGAGCATGAAATGAACTTAAAATCGTTTAAAAAGAGCGAGTCGAGCACTGAAGAATCAAGTGGGAACGTTAGTGTTAGAGAGTCTTTTAACAACAAAGAATTAGATGCAAGCTACATAAGCTTTACTTGCTCAGAAAATTCTCCCCTAGTTCAGTCGCCTGTAAGCCAAGGAAAGCTTGAATCCAAATTTGGGACTCCGCAGTTCGTAAGAATCGAGACACAGGAGAGCATGGCAGAAAAGATAAAAATGTATAATCAGCTTGACTCTATTGAAAGGAATAGGACGAAAGTTTTGAATCAATCGTTTGATTTCGCTGGAAGGTGTTTGTTTCCAGCTCAGAGTGAAAATGGTAGAATGTCATTGAATTACTAATTATTAAGGTAATTGTTTTATTTTAAGTAAGTCTATTTCTTAAGACATTAAAATTTATCTGTCTTTCAGTTTATCTTGTTTTTCTTTCAAAGTTAAAAACAAATATAAAAATATTTTCTATTTTCTATGATAGAATGCATTTTTCCCATTAATATAATGAGAAAAATATTTCCTTAATATCAAGTAATAAAGGCAGATTTCTTATAACTGTTTCCTTAAATAAAAGGGGTTTCATGTTTTGACCATAGGACTTAGAATACTGGAAAATGTTCCTACCCACTTCTTTCTCTGCTTTTTTCTTTCTTTTTCTTTTTTACGAATAATGCACAAACTTTTTTTATCAAATATATTTTATAAATTCGATCAAAAATCAAGAATGGCACACAAAACCCAAGATGAAGATTACAGGGATATAGTTCTCCAAGGTACAGCGCCTGTATCAATTTCAAATTTTGCTACAAACAAAATTAACACCTGAGATTTCAACCCTCTTAGCCTTTGTAATAATCTGATACTACTGCAGTTTAAAAAATTATCAAATGTTTGATTTTTATTTGTTTCAATAGTAGAGCTCTCGATAAATACTCATTACTGGTGCACAATATTTTTATTTAGCTTGGTAATTTTGATCAATCTTTTAAGGGAAAGTTCAAGGTATTATTGAACTTATAAAAATGACTTAAGACTGAACAAAAGGCAAGTTCCTGTCTGAAATGGAACGGATTTTATTGATAAATCCTGAGAAGATCTTTTGGTGGGCGAAATCATATTGCTTCATGATAATGACATTGCTCCTGCTGATATACTGGTTTTAGCTTGTGGAAATCAGGAATGCGAATGCTATGTGGATACTTTTGAGGTGCTTGGGGAGCGTAATTTGAGAGTAAAAGAGTCAATTAAAAGTATTCAAGGAATTATTAATTCCAATGAAGTCGTAAAAGCTTCACAATGTTTAAAAAAACTAAATGAGATCGTCAAAGTTTCTCACCCTAAAAAAAATTTCAAAAAATTCCAAGGCAAAATAAATATCAGGTCTCCAAAGCCTGAGCTTATTTCTTATAAAAATTACATAATGAGAGGAGAAATGATTGTGAATTCTGGCTGAATTTTTGCATTTGTTATATATACAGGCATAGAAACAAAAGTATATATAAATTCTCAGCCCAACATGAAATTGTCATATTTTGACAAAAGAATAAACTCAATTGTGCTGGCGATGCTAGTTGTTATTGCAATTTTAATAAGTGTGGAGGTTATTTTAGGAGCAGTGTTTGAATCTAAGCGGCCAGCAGCCGATAGCACAAATTGGTTGATATTAAATTCTATTTTTCTTGTCCATGAAATGATCCCAACAAGCTTATTCTTGTGTATAGAGATTGCAAGAACCCTTCAAGCAATATTGATTGCTAAGAAATATCCTGGAATAAAATTTAGCAAAGGATTTATGACAGAAGACTTAGGACAGATCGAATATGTTTTATTAGACAAAACTGGAACTCTGACAAAAAATGAACTTGAAGTCAAAGTATGTATTATTGGTGACGAATACTATTGAAATGACTCAGCTGATGAAACAAACGATATTGAGTTAAGTTAAAATTTTCAGGCCATAAGCGCATAGACCACTAGCCTGCCTATCTCGCTTAAACCCACCTAGCCCACCTAACCTAAAGATTAGTTATTTAGGTTAGAACCACCTCTTGAGGATGCCCCGCTAGTCCCGATAAGCAAAGACTAATAAGTGGGAGGTTAAGCAGTCTAGCTATCTGGCATAGACAGGGAAGCCTTATGGAAGAAACAAAGCTGATATCTTCGGCAGGCTTCTTAAATCCGAAGAAGCGACAGAGGCACTATTTTAAGCTTCATATGGAGAGGTCCTACCTGCTCTAAAGCGATTGTGCCTTGAATTCAGCTCTCTTCAGCATAACCATTTTATTTCTTAAACGACATTGAGGAATGTGAATCTCCCAGAAGTGAAGCTAATTGAAACTCGCTTAACCCTACAACAAAATCTGATCGGCTGCATTTTTCTAGCTTAAAGCATGAAGTCATTAAATATTCATCAATCAATGATAATATAAAATATTTCTTATGATGCATGTCCCTCTGCAATCATGCTTATCCAGACTCAGAAACTGACTTCACAGCAATTTGTGAGTATGATAAAGTGCTAGCAAAATGTGCCCAAAAACTTGGATTAAATATGATTATAAGAACTCAATCCACTACTGTAATAGATATTAACGGAGTTCCAAGCACTTTTAAAATACTTGGAGATTTGCCGTATTCTCCTGACCAAAAAAGAACTATGATTTTGGTTTCATGTCCAAATTTTTCTGGATCAATTCTTTTCGCTAAAGGAGATAAAGCTGAGATGCTTGATTTGTTTGATATAAGTGGCGAATCAAAATTCTTGATTGAAGAATATACATTATCAAGAAAGTTAATTGGTATGAGAACAGTGGTTTTTGGGTATAAAGTTTTGTCAAATTCGAAAACTGAAGAATTTATTACTGATTATAAAAACGCAAGGCTATCACCAATCAATAAAACTGGCAAAATTGAAAGCGTGTTCGAAAAGTATCAGAACAATTTAAGCTACCTTGGAATTGTAGGGATAGAAGATGCTTTAACAGAAGGTGCTCAGGAAGCTATTAAGACCTTAGAAAAAGCAGGCCTTAAGTTTTGGTTACTTTCAGGCGATGACGAAGAAAGTTCATTACGTGCAGGGGTTGGGTCTTCAATGTTCGAAGAGAATGTCCGAATCATAAGGATGGCAGATTTCAAGTCAGAGCAAGACTGCATAGAATGCATGGTAGATCACATCCAAAGCTGTATATATCATGATGAAGCAATACCAAATGAGCACAATGAAGTCTCCCTAGTAGATTCAGAGCACGATACTTATAATGTCAAATGCAAAATTAGATCAGAGCCAATGTTCTTTTCTAGCAAAGACGACCTCAAACTATTTCATAGCACAAGCGACCACCCAATAAAAATTAAAGAGCCAGACCATGCAAATCCTGAATTCAAAAGAATAATGCTGCCGCTAGTTACTAACAAAATCAAGCCAAAAGTGTCTCTCTCAAAGTCATTCAACCATCAAGCAGTCTATTATGTCCTTTCTATACATGGAGAGACTTTAGATTTTGCGCTTAAGTCTCATGATAGTCGAAAATATTTTATCTCATTATTATTCGCTGCAAAATCAGTGCTCTTTCATTCTCTTTTACCACAGCAGAAGAGAAAAATTGTAAAATTGCTGAAAAGCAGTTCGTCTTTTTCCTGTCGCTGTTGAAGGGAGGCACTTCAACACCGATCGACTCCAAGGAGCTGATCTTTGGAATCTAATCACTCGTAGGAGGCTAGCAGAAACCCAGAAGCTGCCAACTCAAGACAAAACTCGCAAGGAAAGGAGGAGGCAGAAGATACTGGAAGTGGCATCGTCTTCTTGGAAAAGACCCTCTGGGCTGAAGTCGAAAAGAGAATGAACTTTCTGTATCAAAGGTCTTTGATGACTGTGCCACCAATATGACTAAGGCCTGACTTTAATAGCCTAACCTAACCTGCTGAAAAGCAGTTTTCAATTTAAGCCTACTGTTTTGACAGTTGGGGATGGAAGTGATGACATAGGGATGTTGCAAGAAGCCCATGTAGGAATTTCACTTCTTAGAAGCAACTGCCCAGATGCGGAAAATTCCAGTGACGTGGTTATAACAGATTTTTGACAGCTGAGAGATCTGGTTTTGTATGAAGGATACAATAATTATTTTAGGTTCTCTGCCATGATTTTACTTGGCTTTTATTCAAAATCCCTGATGACGTTCATCAAATTTTTTTATAACGTTTTGTACAATTACTCTGCTATTCAATTATTTTCGTATGATTTAGAGTTGATATATGAGCTTTTAATCACAACAATCCCTATAATTGCTATTGGCCTATATGAAAAGAGGAGATCATTTAGAGAAATTATAGAAAAGCCTCAACTTTACTGTAGTGGAATTTATAGAACAGCTTTTACTTGGAAAAAGTTGTTATTAGTCACATCTGCTGGCTTATTTCAGGGTTTCATAATTATTGCTTTAGTTTGCGCAGCAACTGGGGAAATTATGACAAAAGAAGGCTACACCTGCAGTTTAGATTTACTTGGCTTTACTTTATTTATTATTATGTCAGTCACATTTTTTTTAATAGCTTTCTTATACACAAGCACGTGGAATAAATACACAATTGGCTGCCCTGCAATAGTAATTGTTTTATCCTCAATCTTTATATTGTTTCTTACATATGGCATAATTCCCAATGATAGTTTGATAGGAATTTCAGAGATGGTTGGCTTATCACCATTAGTATGGATGCTGATGATTTTTATCCCCCTGATAATGAACATAATATCGGACGTTGCTCGGATTACCATTTTTGATTACTTGAAGAATAATTCTGAAAAATATAAAGATTCGAAAGATTTGAGCATAGAGCCTTCAGTTGAATCAAGATTGAAATATTATAACACCTGCTTACTCTCCCACTCTGTGAGAACAAAAAATTCTGCAATTAACGGAGTATTTTTTTTAATTTATATAGTAAATTTTGCGTATTCGTAATATTGAAAAGTAAAAATTAATTTTTATTAATAAAATTTTATGTTTAGAATGCAAGCTGTTCAAAATTTAACAGGATTAGCAGAGATTTTTTTGTTTATATAAAAATTTTAAATTAAGAATTTTTCTAATGGATATTCGGCTCTATGTCAAACAATCGGTAATTTTGATAGTGCGAACGAAGCACATTTGATTGAAATTTTGCAAGTCATATAAAATTCGGTCGAAAATAACGGGTTTTGCAGCTAAGTGTCTCACTATCAAAAAATTGTACTAATTTTTAACCAAATGCACTTTGGTGAAATATACACTATCAAAATACACAGTCATCGGACCTGAACCCTTTTTTGATCGTTCACGGTGGGGAGTTAGGAGATGTTTATGTAAATTCATATGAATGAAAAGAAAAGAGTATGGAAAATACCTTTGATTTTAATAAGTTTATGCTGAAGTTTTCTTCTAAGTTCAGAGAAAAAAGCTATCAGGAAACTGTGAGCGAAACAAATTTGGCATTTTATAGGACTTTAATGATTTTAAAGATGCTTGCAATGGTATCTTTTGTTTTGTATAGGATCTACCAACTTATAGATGATATTAATCCATCGTGGGATTGATTATATATTATAATACCTGAAGCCATCATCTTATTAGTTTGCTTTACTGACTATTTCAAGAAGTATATGAAATGCATCATAATGCTTGACTATTTAATTTTCAATTTCCAAGTCCTTTCAATTGGTTCATCAACTTATATAGGATCGTCAGCTCCAATTGTTTTAGTCTTTTTCATGTTAGGATTCAGCCAATTCTGAATGGAAATGCAAATTTGCAGTTTAATTTATATTTCGACATCATTTACTTGCATTACATTTTATTTCAATAATCAAGGGTTTGATCAATTCTCATGAATAACAGTCTCTATTGAATATATGATTTTTATGATTGGGATTTTCTTCACTTCCTCTCTAGTCAGCTACAATTTAGACAAAACCAAAAGATCAGAGTACATTGTCACTGAAAATGTTCAAATTGAGGTCAATAAGCCACTTACTCCCCCCCTTCGTTAGTAAACAGAACCATTGGAAAAATCCCAATTTTTGCCCAAAAAAAAAATTTTATGAGAAAGTGATAATTAGTAAAATGAAATCTGTAGCTAATTCTACTTAATTTTAAACAATTTGCATTTTAAAACATAAATTTAACAAATTAAATAAATATTTGCTTTACAATTTTGCGAATTGGGATGTTTTTAAATTTCGAAAAAAAATTTACTTCAAAAATTATATGTAAATTTTTTTAAAAAGCATTAGCCCCACAGCGAATAAACAAAATTTTTTTGTTTGCTCACGGAGGTAGGGAGTTAGCATACTCAATTTGCTATTACCTACAAGTGTCTCTAAAAGAGTGAAAAACGGTGACAGGTCTATTGCAGAAGATCAAGGCATCGTGAGTGTAATTTTTTGCGATATGAACAACTTTGATTCAATTGTGGCAAATTACTCGCCTCAAGAACTAACTGCTTTTCTTGATGAGGTTTTTGGTAAATTTGATAAATTGTGTGAGCAATCAGGTGTATACTTATTTACCAAGAATAGCCCACTAAGGAACATTTTTTGGTTGGTTGGACAATAGCTGGCTTGCCAAATTCGTTGGCATGCCATATTTTCTGGCTAACCAAATTTAAGAATGGCGAACCAAACAATACTCCTTAGTGGGTTATTCTTGGCAAACAGGCATATCTAAAATAGAAACTGTTGGGAAAACCTATATGGCTTGTGCAGGACTTGGTATTTTCGAATCAGAAATAGACCCGAACTTGACTTATGTGTCCCATTCCAGAAGAGCTATAGAGTTTGGCTTTCTTGTTATTAAAGCAGCAAAAACAATTTTATTAAAAAACGGAGATGAATTGACCTTCAAAATTGGAATCAATAGTGGCTTACTTAGTTAGTTATTTAGTATTTAAGTTATCCAGTGCCTGCTCTCAATAGATAGGGACTAAGCCAACTGGTGACATCACTGGTGAAATTGCACCAAAATGGAGGTCAGCCCAACCAAAATCGGGCAGTCCAAGCGGTAACCCCAGGTCCGCACTTCTTACCGGCGCGTTGCCGTCGCTCTTGTCAGACTTAACTCCAGTGCGTGTTCAGCCTAAGGGTCATCCTCTTGGGGATGTGCTAAGTGGCAAAAACCCTAGTTCTTGTGCACTGAGGAGCAGTTTCTCTGGTTATACCCAAAGTTAAATTGCTGTTGCTGCACAGAAGTACTCAAGTAAAACCAACCCCATAAATAAATTCCATGAGGGAGAGAAAATTAGCAGGTCTAATTTCTCTCGGACCAAATGCCATTTTATTTATGGAATCAATAGTGGCAGAGTTGTAGCGGGCGTTGTAGGGAATCATAAGCCACAATTTTCTTTAATTGGTGATACTGTTAACACGTCAAGCAGAATGTGCTCTACAAGCACAGAACCTAATGCAATTCAAATATCATCCTCAACTTACTCACTTCTAGAAGACTCAGATAAGCAAGGACTCAGTTTCGACCGAAAAACGGTATGAGTAAAAGGAAAAGGGGATATGGACACTTTTATTGTAAGTATTGATCCTAATGCTGATGGATCTCCAGCAATGGATACGTTGCAAGTTGCTGGCAACTTTGGGCTCCTTCCAACGTATTCAATGAATGGACAGCTATCAAGCACAAGAGTTGCTGAGCCAAGTTCTGCAAGTCATATAGAAAAAAGAAGAACCTTAATTGCATCTTTAGATATTCATGAAGCAAAAGAGCTTTTCCATAGAGCAAATACTGAGACCATTGAAAATATGAAAATTTTTTCTTTAAGATGCAGAGAGTCCCAAAAGGAGCGCCAGTTTAGGTTGGAAACTATTGAAAGTAAATTATATTTGTATTACGCAGCACTTTATATTGCAGCTATTGTCTCATTTGTTGCACTCATATCTCAAAGTATTGAACTGGGCTTGAGCTCTGATGAAAAAAATATCCCTGCCCAAATGTGTATATCAGGTATCGATATTGGGCAATTTTTGCTATTAATATTTTCGCTAAAATATTACTATAAAAGAAGAAGATTTGCATGGACTATGCAGTGTGTATATATTATTGCACTTTGTTTGCATCATGCTATAAGCCTTTATGGAGATGAAGCCTATTTGAATATTGAGCCTATAATAGGGATGTATTGAATTTTGCTAATGACTCATTGTTCAGAATTATTTTTTCATTGAATTTTATTGATTTCTACTATTTTCGTTGTCCCATGAATGATTTCACTTTTTATGATTGAAGATGAGTTCAAAAAAATTCTCTTAGTGTTTGTAGCATGATATATTGTAATTCTGCTATACACTTTACATCATAAAGAAAAATCTCTCAGAATTAGCTATCTTCTGATATCAACTGGAAAAAGCGAAATTGAAAAGACTGAAAAATTGTTGAAAAATATGATGCCTCCACATGTGTACCAAAATTTAAAAGATGAGAAAAATATTACAGAACTCATTAAAGATGTGACTTTAATATACGCGGACATTGTTGGCTTTACTGCTTGGTCTGCTCGTCATGCACCTGAAGAAATCGTTAGAAGGCTTTCAGACCTCTTTGCGAGCTTTGACAAACTCTGTGAAGACTACCACGTTTATAAAGTCCACACAATTGGAGATTGTTATGTGGCTATGGGATATAGAGAAGATAATAGAGACCCTCCAAAAGAATGTCAAAACATGGTAAAATTTGCAAGCTCTATGATAGAAGTAATAGAAAGTGTCAATGAAAAATATGGGAGCGAGCTAAATATGAGAATTGGAATGCATACAGGTGATGTTATCGGGACTATGTTTGGGACAAACATTGTAAGGTATGATATTTATGGTTCAGATGTTTTAATTGCTAATAAAATGGAAAGCAATGGAGAAGCTGGAAAAATAGTGATGAGTGAAGTAACGAAAGACTTATTAGAAACTCATAAGCCAGGAAGATATCAATTCTCGCCCCATAAAGAAATTTCTTTGCAATCGCTTGATAGAACTATTCAAGCTTATATCTTAATAGATTTTTTTGATGACTTAGAGAGAGGCTCTAGTATTGATAAGTAAGCAGGTCTATAAACATCAATGGCATTTATATTGATATATAACTCCCAGATTTATACAAGCTAATTTTTTACAGATAAATTTACGATCTTGTGTTAATTATTTAACTATTTTTAAGCTTCTCTATTTATCTATTAAGATTTTAGTACTACAAGAGAATTAGAGTCTTTTTAGATTCTATTTTTCTTTAGGCTTTAGATCTCTAATATCTCATATCTGATACTTAATTTTATTAAATAAATCATAGCTTGGATTAAATTTGCTAGAACAAATAAAATTATAGTAACTTGTGTCTTCTATTCACCTTCAGCGCCATGAAAATCAAAAACCCTTTTTGCTGATTATGCCAATAAAGAGGCATTTAAAGATACTTTTATAATATGGAAAAGTATTGAACAAAAAATTAAGACTTATATTTTTCATGTAATATGTAGTTCTCTTATTTTTGAGTAATTAACTCTGTTTAAAACCTAGATTTTTTTATTTAGAATTGTGGATTTAATAATTAATATTTTTATCAAGTTGGGATATGTTTATATTTGTTTTTTCTTTGAGATCTTTAATTATTGAATGTAATATAAGCTAAGGTTCAAATATTTGCAATGAGCTTATATCATAATTTGCAAATTGATAATTATTTTTTGTATTTTTTGAAATAATACAATATTTAATTTGTAGTCTTTTTAGCGTAAAAATTAAAATGGCAAAGCCAATTTATTCTTTATCATTATTTTATGGAAAGTGCGCAAAAAATTATTAAAATTCCGATATGAATAATTTTATTTATCTTAGTATAATAGTGAACAAAAAATTATTGGGATCTTAGTGGTTTTTTTTCCAGAAATTTAGGAACTTCCTTTATCCCATTGGCTACCATGAAGCACAATTCCATCGCTGCCTTTCATTGCTTCTCCTTGATGCCTTTTTACCAGTATTCTAGCATTGGCTTCATAAAATCCTTATTCTAATAGTTCAGCTTCAATAAAATTTCTTCTTCTTTGCCTTCCAAATTAACTTTCTTTTCCAGCTTCATCAGGAATTTTTGTTGGAGTTGCGGCTATAAGTTCGGTCGGTCCTTCTGTGGAAATTTTTCTGGGTTTGCTCTTGAAATTTCTGATAGAATTTCAGTTGAAATATCTATTGAGATCTCAATTAAGGTTTTAGTCAAAATTTCTATTAGGCTTCAGTTTAGATTTCCATTAGAGGAATCCTCTTCCGGTGTTTTATGATGTTTTAGGGTTTTGTTGAGCTTTATATCATATTCTCTGCCATTTTTGCTATTTTTCTTTTTTTTCGTTTTCTATTTTTTACCCTTTTTGTCTTTTTGCCTATTTCACTTTTGCATATCTGCTGCTTCTTCAGGTTCTTTGTCTAATTATCCCTTTTATCTTATCCAATTTACATGGAATTTTTCTAACAGATTTTGTTGCCAATATTAACTTCATCAACCAAGACCTTACATTTCTGTTTCAAAGGCCAGATCTTTAGAGAATCAGTAAGCTTTTTATATTCTTCATTGCCTTCTGCAAACCTTTCTTTAAATCAAAATCTTCTTCATATAATCATTTTCTAATTATTTTATTAGCATTGTCCCAGACTTCCTCATCCAGAATAAGCTATCATCATCTGAACACTCGTTTCAATAAGATTTCTACTCACTGGTGAATTTTGGGCTATAAGCCAAGGTCACCTTGTGACTGCATTTTCTCTTAGAAATTTAAGCTAGATCCTTAAATTAAATAAGCCATTATGATTCTATAATTATGTTTCGTGGAAGATGTTTCAAAGATGGCTGTGCAAACAAGCATTATGAAAAATTGAATGCGAAGGCATAGCAAAAAGCAAAGTTTTGAGCCCTTATCAAAAAGAATCTTCTGAAGCTTATTGATGCCTAATTCTTGCTTTAAGCCAACAGAAGAGATTAAGTAGCCAACTATCGATAAGCTAATAGCCTTCAAAAAGATAAAGCTTAACATAACTTTTCATAATTTTTTTTTGCTTATATTTTTTCGCTAAATAATTAGTGACTTTGAAGATAAAAGATGAGCAAAGATCTCCTAAGACACTAATTTGGAATATTTGCTTTATAAATTTTATTAAAAATGTGTTACAGCATAGAGTTCCAGGAGAAGTGCAATAGCACGTATAATAGGCTTCGTGCTTGCATCCTGGCTCGAAACATTGAATTAGCTCCATACAATTATTATGGTGTTATTTATTAAAGCAAAATCGTAATTATAAGCAAAATTATTATAGAAGAATTACAATTTTTTGCCTTAGTAAAAATGCTAAAAAGTTAGTGATTTATCTTCTTTCAGACGAAATTATTTTACTTGGAATAATTGGCGGCTTCAGCGCTTTAAAAATGCATAGTAAAAAATAGAGGAGTGGCAAATATTAAATTATGGTATGTTAGGGTGTTAGGGTGTTAGGGTGTTAGGGTGTTAGGGTGTTAGGGTGTTAGGGTGTTAGGGTGTTAGGGTGTTAGGGTGTTAGGGTGTTAGGGTGTTAGGGTGTTAGGGTGTTAGGGTGTTAGGGTGTTAGGGTGTTAGGGTGTTAGGGTGTTAGGGTGTTAGGGTGTTAGGGTGTTAGGGTGTTAGGGTGTTAGGGTGTTAGGGTGTTAGGGTGTTAGGGTGTTAGGGTGTTAGGGTGTTAGGGTGTTAGGGTGTTAGGGTGTTAGGGTGTTAGGGTGTTAGGGTGTTAGGGTGTTAGGGTGTTAGGGTGTTAGGGTGTTAGGGTGTTAGGGTGTTAGGGTGTTAGGGTGTTAGGGTGTTAGGGTGTTAGGGTGTTAGGGTGTTAGGGTGTTAGGGTGTTAGGGTGTTAGGGTGTTAGGGTGTTAGGGTGTTAGGGTGTTAGGGTGTTAGGGTGTTAGGGTGTTAGGGTGTTAGGGTGTTAGGGTGTTAGGGTGTTAGGGTGTTAGGGTGTTAGGGTGTTAGGGTGTTAGGGTGTTAGGGTGTTAGGGTGTTAGGGTGTTAGGGTGTTAGGGTGTTAGGGTGTTAGGGTGTTAGGGTGTTAGGGTGTTAGGGTGTTAGGGTGTTAGGGTGTTAGGGTGTTAGGGTGTTAGGGTGTTAGGGTGTTAGGGTGTTAGGGTGTTAGGGTGTTAGGGTGTTAGGGTGTTAGGGTGTTAGGGTGTTAGGGTGTTAGGGTGTTAGGGTGTTAGGGTGTTAGGGTGTTAGGGTGTTAGGGTGTTAGGGTGTTAGGGTGTTAGGGTGTTAGGGTGTTAGGGTGTTAGGGTGTTAGGGTGTTAGGGTGTTAGGGTGTTAGGGTGTTAGGGTGTTAGGGTGTTAGGGTGTTAGGGTGTTAGGGTGTTAGGGTGTTAGGGTGTTAGGGTGTTAGGGTGTTAGGGTGTTAGGGTGTTAGGGTGTTAGGGTGTTAGGGTGTTAGGGTGTTAGGGTGTTAGGGTGTTAGGGTGTTAGGGTGTTAGGGTGTTAGGGTGTTAGGGTGTTAGGGTGTTAGGGTGTTAGGGTGTTAGGGTGTTAGGGTGTTAGGGTGTTAGGGTGTTAGGGTGTTAGGGTGTTAGGGTGTTAGGGTGTTAGGGTGTTAGGGTGTTAGGGTGTTAGGGTGTTAGGGTGTTAGGGTGTTAGGGTGTTAGGGTGTTAGGGTGTTAGGGTGTTAGGGTGTTAGGGTGTTAGGGTGTTAGGGTGTTAGGGTGTTAGGGTGTTAGGGTGTTAGGGTGTTAGGGTGTTAGGGTGTTAGGGTGTTAGGGTGTTAGGGTGTTAGGGTGTTAGGGTGTTAGGGTGTTAGGGTGTTAGGGTGTTAGGGTGTTAGGGTGTTAGGGTGTTAGGGTGTTAGGGTGTTAGGGTGTTAGGGTGTTAGGGTGTTAGGGTGTTAGGGTGTTAGGGTGTTAGGGTGTTAGGGTGTTAGGGTGTTAGGGTGTTAGGGTGTTAGGGTGTTAGGGTGTTAGGGTGTTAGGGTGTTAGGGTGTTAGGGTGTTAGGGTGTTAGGGTGTTAGGGTGTTAGGGTGTTAGGGTGTTAGGGTGTTAGGGTGTTAGGGTGTTAGGGTGTTAGGGTGTTAGGGTGTTAGGGTGTTAGGGTGTTAGGGTGTTAGGGTGTTAGGGTGTTAGGGTGTTAGGGTGTTAGGGTGTTAGGGTGTTAGGGTGTTAGGGTGTTAGGGTGTTAGGGTGTTAGGGTGTTAGGGTGTTAGGGTGTTAGGGTGTTAGGGTGTTAGGGTGTTAGGGTGTTAGGGTGTTAGGGTGTTAGGGTGTTAGGGTGTTAGGGTGTTAGGGTGTTAGGGTGTTAGGGTGTTAGGGTGTTAGGGTGTTAGGGTGTTAGGGTGTTAGGGTGTTAGGGTGTTAGGGTGTTAGGGTGTTAGGGTGTTAGGGTGTTAGGGTGTTAGGGTGTTAGGGTGTTAGGGTGTTAGGGTGTTAGGGTGTTAGGGTGTTAGGGTGTTAGGGTGTTAGGGTGTTAGGGTGTTAGGGTGTTAGGGTGTTAGGGTGTTAGGGTGTTAGGGTGTTAGGGTGTTAGGGTGTTAGGGTGTTAGGGTGTTAGGGTGTTAGGGTGTTAGGGTGTTAGGGTGTTAGGGTGTTAGGGTGTTAGGGTGTTAGGGTGTTAGGGTGTTAGGGTGTTAGGGTGTTAGGGTGTTAGGGTGTTAGGGTGTTAGGGTGTTAGGGTGTTAGGGTGTTAGGGTGTTAGGGTGTTAGGGTGTTAGGGTGTTAGGGTGTTAGGGTGTTAGGGTGTTAGGGTGTTAGGGTGTTAGGGTGTTAGGGTGTTAGGGTGTTAGGGTGTTAGGGTGTTAGGGTGTTAGGGTGTTAGGGTGTTAGGGTGTTAGGGTGTTAGGGTGTTAGGGTGTTAGGGTGTTAGGGTGTTAGGGTGTTAGGGTGTTAGGGTGTTAGGGTGTTAGGGTGTTAGGGTGTTAGGGTGTTAGGGTGTTAGGGTGTTAGGGTGTTAGGGTGTTAGGGTGTTAGGGTGTTAGGGTGTTAGGGTGTTAGGGTGTTAGGGTGTTAGGGTGTTAGGGTGTTAGGGTGTTAGGGTGTTAGGGTGTTAGGGTGTTAGGGTGTTAGGGTGTTAGGGTGTTAGGGTGTTAGGGTGTTAGGGTGTTAGGGTGTTAGGGTGTTAGGGTGTTAGGGTGTTAGGGTGTTAGGGTGTTAGGGTGTTAGGGTGTTAGGGTGTTAGGGTGTTAGGGTGTTAGGGTGTTAGGGTGTTAGGGTGTTAGGGTGTTAGGGTGTTAGGGTGTTAGGGTGTTAGGGTGTTAGGGTGTTAGGGTGTTAGGGTGTTAGGGTGTTAGGGTGTTAGGGTGTTAGGGTGTTAGGGTGTTAGGGTGTTAGGGTGTTAGGGTGTTAGGGTGTTAGGGTGTTAGGGTGTTAGGGTGTTAGGGTGTTAGGGTGTTAGGGTGTTAGGGTGTTAGGGTGTTAGGGTGTTAGGGTGTTAGGGTGTTAGGGTGTTAGGGTGTTAGGGTGTTAGGGTGTTAGGGTGTTAGGGTGTTAGGGTGTTAGGGTGTTAGGGTGTTAGGGTGTTAGGGTGTTAGGGTGTTAGGGTGTTAGGGTGTTAGGGTGTTAGGGTGTTAGGGTGTTAGGGTGTTAGGGTGTTAGGGTGTTAGGGTGTTAGGGTGTTAGGGTGTTAGGGTGTTAGGGTGTTAGGGTGTTAGGGTGTGGTAGGGTGTTAGGGTGTTAGGGTGTTAGGGTGTTAGGGTGTTAGGGTGTTAGGGTGTTAGGGTGTTAGGGTGTTAGGGTGTTAGGGTGTTAGGGTGTTAGGGTGTTAGGGGGGTGTTAGGGGTTAGGGTGTTAGGGTGTTAGGGTGTTAGGGTGTTAGGGTGTTAGGGTGTTAGGGGTTAGGGTGTTAGGGTGTTAGGGTGTTAGGGTGTTAGGGGTAGGGTGTTAGGGTGTTAGGGTGTTAGGGTGTTAGGGGTGTAGGGTGTTAGGGTGTTAGGGGTGTTAGGGTGTTAGGGTGTTAGGGTGTTAGGGTGTTAGGGTGTTAGGGTGTTAGGGTGTTAGGGTGTTAGGGTGTTAGGGTGTTAGGGTGTTAGGGTTTAGGGTGTTAGGGTGTTAGGGTGTTAGGGTGTTAGGGTGTTAGGGTGTTAGGGTGTTAGGGTGTTAGGGTGTT